>JANCMC010045030.1:127086-231429 GCA_024363005.1 Charaxes varanes
AATGTCTTTAGACTTGGTTTCATTTGGATCGGTTGGGCAGACTGAGAATGGGTCTCTTTGTGGTGGTCTATCCTCGGTCAAACGACTTTAGTGCCTTGAAGTTTTAGGCAGTAGCAATGATTTGAGGTCTTGTAAACGTATTGGAACTTATAGAAAGGGGTCCTTACAAAAGTACTAGCATAGTTCGATCAATTAAGACATCCGAAGCTACATTAATTCAAATACAGCTTAAAGTTGGAACCATTATTTTAAGCACTATTATAAGTTATTTCTGAACCTTTACCACAGATTTGATAGCTGGAAAAGTATTTGAGGATGGAGATCACAAAAATGGGTTTTCGCTATGATGTTAATTTGACCGGGCTATCAAGTTCGAAATGCATTCGCATTGCGGTCCCCACAATGCTTATAATACACTAGCTACCCGACTGTGTCCAGAATAATAGATTGATTTTTTTGCCTAATTCTTCAGCCATTAACAATGAAGTCTATGTAAAATTAGCTATTTGCCTCTGAAAGGTCCAACAAAATTGGACTAGCAAAAAGTAAACCCCTTTAATGGAGTCCTATCGCAAAACGATTTTTTAGAGGACGCTTACTAACTATTAACCTTCCTGCCGAATTTAATCTAAGTCCCGCGGTTTTCGAGATTACCTGTAAGGTGAGCTTTCATATATATAGATTACAAAACTGTTGAAGTATATTTTATAGTCGTATTAAATTTCATTCATAACTTTGAATGGTAATAATAATATCACATAATGACTTCTGGCCATTACGCACAAGGTTTAAGAGAGCGTAAAATTTTAACCTCGAAGAGTGTCAAGGTTATTAAAAGCAATGCAGTTTGTTTGTATGTGAACCAGGTTAACTTGTTTTTGATCGAATTCTGTCAACGACTTACCAAACTAGTTATTTACGTAATAATCAACTTGCATATATTGTTACGGTGTACGACAGATTTTTATAAATACTATAGATGGCCAGCTGGTCGAAATTCGCCCACAAACATTTTTGCGTAACTATGACATATATTGTTCTATTCACAGAAAAATAAAATTGGACAGTTAATATAACATACGGTTGTCACGATTATTCTTTGAAATCATCCAATACATGGTTTGGCATTGGTGTGCGTGTAGAAACGGATATTTTTCAAAGATTTTTTTCTTAAAAAAAGAACACAAAAAAAGATGACGTTGAGCAGTTGGAATTTCATGGAAACCACAGTCGGTAGTGACCTGAAGATCTACATTTGCAATAGCGCGCCGTGATAAATCGCGCCATTTCATCTGTCAAATGTGTTATTGTTTTAACCTACGGCCAGACCACAGCTCTCAGCATACATCCTACATACCCAGTGTTGTTTATAAATTTTCACGTTAATACGCCAGTTGACTATTTTTCAGAAACTAGTTATGAATATATTATGCCTTACAGACAATTGAACCTAAAATGTAAATATTTTAACAAAATTCAATTTTGTCCTAATTTATTTTGAGTTTTTATACGTCCATATAAATTTTAGCGCCAAATCGCTCTGACTACCATGCCGTCTTGTATGACGTTGAAGTAAAGTCTTTCTAAACAAACAGCTGTGCTTGAGCGTGACGACAATTTGTTTAACAAGAGGTGACGTCATGCGCTTAAGTTGCTGTTCAGAGTCACGTTATTTGTCTTCAATTTAATTGATTTACATTTACAATATATTAAACAGTCTGATATATTTTAGTAATTCCACTTCCATTATATAATATTTAAACCTCTGTCAGGGCGAAATAGACATGGATGATAAGGGCCCCGTTGGGTGTTAGTGGATATTCTAGCACAGCTAGAATGTCTCACACTCCTGTTCGCAAATGTTCCTGCATTTCCCAGCGAAAAAGCAAAAAGAGCCACAGCAGAGATAAAAAAATGAAGTAAGTAATCAAACAGAGCGTCTTTTTGCTGAAAAATGCCTATTATTATTAAATCTATGATGCAGATTGATGTTTCTTTGAAACGAAAATTTACAAAGGTAAAAAAAATGTTTTCAACGCCTCAGGACTCAAACCCAGGAAAACTATCTGGGAAAGTAGTTCAGCCTACAAATTGTGGCTTGGATATAAGTGCAGCGTTTAAAATAATGTATATTATCAGTTATAAAATGTTACGCCCTCTTTCAACAAAACAACATTCAACGTTATATATATATATATATATATATATAATGAAATAAGGAGAATGTAACAAAACAAACAGAATTGTATTGTCTGTACTCCAAAAAATATTACTGCCCGTCTGCCAAATTTGGAAAAAAAAGTTGTTGTCAGAATCTGACATTGAGAAAATTTCTAAAGGAAAATTTTCATCAAATACCATTGCCTGAATGTTTTTTTTGCTTTAATTGGTATGAAGTATGTACATTATTAATATAATTTTAATGTTGTAAGACGGTAGTGTTTATTAAAAAAACGCATTTTTCGTCTGGTTTGTGTATGGCCCTCGTTTATACGGAATCGCTTTTATACAGAGTACCAACCGCTTAAGTAATGACAATTAATAAATATTTTAAACCTGGACATATGAGTATGTATAATGTATATAATTTTATTAATTATAATATAAGCCCTCATTCGCACGAGAAGTTTTTTTACCGCGCGCTAAAAAAACGTTTAAACACAAAAACACAAACTCATATGTTCTAACATATGAGTTTGTGTTCGCACCATAGCGTCTTTATAACGCGACGTTTTCGAGCAATGTTCTATCTTCAACGATATATTTTTGTATAGACGAAGCAAAAAAGTACCAACGTCGAGATTTAAACGCAAAGCTTTTTTAACTCTCGTCCGAACGAGGGCTTAGACCATTTTAAAAGTTTAGACCAATTCTGTCCAGTCATAACTAAAGCTCGATATTTTTTAAACGATTCTATTTATGTGAAAATATAATTAATTATTTATTTTCATATGACACTCGATTACTTAAGGAGTTTCATGGTAGTTATAGTATAATTATATATTGAAGCGATGTACATTACAAGATTTCTTAAGTTTTATACGGCACACTCATATCTGAATAAGAAATAACAGCTTCCTTATGATGATTTTGTATCAAAACTTACTTTTATTTGACTGGTCCTTATGCGCAGTTGGTACTGACCTTGCCTTCCGCTCCGTGGGTCGTGTGTTCGATTCCTCGAGTCTGGGTGTATGATCCATGTATTTCTATATTTTTATATATTTCTAAAAACAATATATTTATATATTGCAGGCTTTTGTTACCTTTAACACAGGCATTAAGTTGTCTACCTTAGAAACAGACGGCCGTGTGTCATATAGTTCTATGTATGTATGTATATATATTGTATGTGTAGCTAATATGAATATTGTCAATCTAATTTTATAATTTTTACTTAACCTTGTGTGTAACATCTATAAATAAGACAACGCTTAATTTTATACATCCAGTAAAATTTATTTTAAGGCTGAGTTAGCGCGTTTCTGGTTGATGTTAATAAAAATAATAAAAAATGAGTATTTTACTAAAGAGGAAAAAAAATAATTTCTTTTATCTCTCAGTCCGCTGTCTCTGAACACACTGGCTGAGTTCGCACCAATTGCTAGTTCGTCGAGTCTGTGCAGCGTGTCCGAGGAGCCGAGACTGGTCACTCCGCCCCCCAATGGAAGGAAGGTCAACTTCAGCGATGAAGTTATTGAACTAGGTATGGAACCGTTCCACGTAAAATAACCCGGCACTAGCACTGTTTCTGTCCTTAGCTTCACATCCATCCATCCTTCCTTCTATTTTAACCTGTTTGTCAAATAAAAAAAAAACTCTCATAATCAACACTGAAGACGTTCAGTTATACATAAACAAAATGCTTCATTCAATTTTAAAAGAGCTAATGAAGCAACTTGTATAGCTCTCTGAGAAAAGAGTTTACAAAATAACTTTACTATTAGTAAATTTTTCATTTTCAAATATCTTTATTTAAATCATATACAACACAATTAGTACTTACTAGTGTACATAGAGGAATCCTAGAAGAACTAAGCTTATAGAAAAGTTGTTTTTTACGCACTAGCATATTAAAAACTTTAGGCAAAGAGGCTGAAAGAAAAATTGTTCAAATTATGAAACAAGGAATATTATGAAAATTACCATTTACTACATTCTATTAACCTATACCAAAATTCCTATTTCCGTTCCCTTTCACTTTTCATTTTCCTTTCCCTCTTTTTAGTTTTTAAGTTTCTCTTTTATGGGGTCGAATATGGCTTTTGCAACAGATTTTGTGACATAAATTGTATTGAAGAGCCATTGTTAATGTAAGTAAAGGTATAGGAAGGCTTTGGACAAGTCTTTTTAATAAGACAATTTGTTTAGCATCTAGATGTTATCGTGCGGTCGGTGCGTCATTCAGGTCTCCGTTTCGCCAGCTCTTCCCAACCCTTGCATGAGATTTTACATACATTGAGATGGCGTCTGTTCGTAAATACGTTTGGTTTTTGGTTTTTTGGGTCGTCTGGTGCCTCTGAAAATATAATTCTTGCCGGCATTACTAGAGATATGGACAAAAGGTAGGAAAGGAAATTATTTAAATATCAATAAATTCCTACCTGTATTATGATCTACTATACACTATTTCGTCTCCTAAAAACTCATTATGATGTTTTATACGCTTTGCGAATACCTTTGTCGTTTCGTTTAATCGTACATATTTGAATTCTAAGTGTTCGTAACCCCTAATCGGCGTAAATTGGACCGAAAAATTATTTACTCACACTCAATCGCACACTCGATCAATATAAGCCTTGGTATCAATAATATAGAAACTTCAACGAAAAAAAAACTTTAAGTTGTCAGAGTTGGACCACACGAGAAGCATTAGTGTTAAAATAGAAAAAAATATTCATCAAAATCGGTTCACCGAGTCAAGATAATACAGTAACAAATATATACAGTTGAATTGAAAACCTCATCCTTCTTTGAATTCATTGAAAATAATCGTTGCCAAGATGATTGCAGTCTTTCAAAAGATTAGAGGACATTAAGAAGAAGGAAGGAAATAACTCTAAACATAACAAATGTCTCCACAATGCTGTCGTCTATTAAAAAGTCATCATATATTTTATACACCTGTGAATTCGTTCGCCGTTTCGTTTAATTGTATTTGCATTCTAAGTGCTCGTAACCCCTAAGCGGCGTATACGATCGTAAATTGGACCGAAAAATTATAATATACTCAATCACTCCCTCAATCATTAGTTAGAGCCGTAGTAACAAAAATATTAGTTGCCAGGAGGATTGCTGACTTTCAAAAGAATATAGGACGCAAGGGGGGAATCACTGTGAATATCACCGTCTCCCGAATATTTTCGTCTATTAAAACTCATTATACATGTTTTATACACTTGCGAATTCCTGCCTCGTTTCGTTTAATCGTATTTGCATTCTAAGTGCTCGTAACCCCTAAGCGGCGTATACGATCGTAAATTGGACCGAATAAGTGCTCAAATTTATGGTTGAACACAACACGCCACTTTTACGGGTCATTTGGTTTCAGCCCAATACGGGATTCAATGCGCGACATCTTTATTGATATTGCTTAATGCGTAGAAAACTGTTAACAAAATTTTATAAGTGTATTATTTTTCATAAGTGTATTGAATATATTGTTTTTATGTATTGAATATATTTATATGTATACCAATATATAAAGCTGAAGGGTTTGTTTGTTTGCTTGAACGCGCTAATCTCAGGAGCTACTGGTCCAATTTGAAAAAGTATTTCAGTGTTAGATAGCCCATTTAACGAGGAAGGCCATAGGCTGTATATCATCACGCTAAAATTTATCTCTTAATTTTACGCGGACGAAGTCGCGGATAGCAACTAGTCTTTTATATTCGTTTTGTGAATTACTTTCTTTTGTTAATTACTAGTTAGGTCCGTCTCGAAGAGTACACACCGGATAAGACACTTTATTTAAATATATATACATACATATGTATATATTCATATATGAAAGGTTTTTTAATCAAAAGGCAAATGGACATTTCGTTTGTATTTGCGGATTTACGCACACTTTTCCTACTTGTTTTTATTCTGATATTGACATACCAAAGAAAATATCTATTTTGCAAGTATTACAAGTAGCTCCCACTTTCAATGCGCCAAACATTATCATGTAACACAGGCGCAAATCCAGCCTTTAAAAAAGGTGGTGGGCACTAAATTTTTGACTGATTTCAGCCATTTGGCTGGAAATCGCTTTTCGGGATTTTCAGCGAAATGCGAATCGGCGTATGAACTTGCTTATGATTAATATAGTGCATTCCTACAAAGAATATGTCTATCTTTATCTAGTTCTACTGTACGTGTATATATCACTGAATTCCTCCTAAACGGCTGGACCTATTTGAATCAAGTTTTTTGTATGCGTGTAGCTGGCACCCTGGATGGTTTAAATTCATAACTCAGCCCGACAGACGGCGCTGCAGTCGGTAGCTAGGTTATATTTTTATCGATTTACGTTCGGGCAGGACAACGTCTGCCGGGTCCGCTAGTAATATATGTGATTTAAACTTTGATTTCACTATACCGTGAGAGTGTGACGGGACAAGTCTATTGTATATGGGGATGTCCATCGTCCCCCCGAGATGGGTCCGCGCCTGATGAAACATTTTTTCGTTAAACTTGCAATGCGCATAAACGCTCAGCATCAACGCCAGTTGCCACTTTCAAGCCAAAATTAACACCATCCTTTTAGAACGGTGTTAGATATTCTAGACAGCTTGTTGGGAAAGTGATCATTGTTCTTTGTGTAAAATTTGAGTCCAGGCATCGTGTTATTTGGCAAAACGTTCTTAAATTTAAATCAACAAAATTGAATCTGTTGCCCATACTTTTTCCTACTCGCCGAACTGGGTTAGGGATAAATAAATTGAAACTTTGGCAGCTGCCTTGCCGTTGCCTATGTAAATATGAATTCAAAATCCAAAGTTTAATTTTGTTCAATTTTAATAACTAGGTACATTTATTAAGTGCAAGTCCACACGAGCCTTTGGCCAAAGTCGTTTTTTTTTTTATAACAAATAAGAAACAAACGATATGTTTAGTTTTTCATGACTTTTTTCTGTAGGCTTTATTTCAAGCATCTTTGTGAAACAGTGAGAGTGTGACATAATGTTTGAAAATGTGTCATAGAAATTACGCGTGAAATGGATTCGTAAGTTAGATTTTAATAAATTAAACTACAATTTCCGTATTAATTGTATATATTATATTTTATTACTGGTAAGAATAAAATAAAAATGTCGCCAATGTCGGCCCTGTCGTGCGGCGCGTCGCACCGTACGAATGAATGGAACAAACATACAGATCCTTTTTTCGTGAAAGGGCATCATCGCGTCGTACGCTCACATAATATTCCGCAGAGCGAATGAATGAATGGAGACGCTTTGAGAGATATTCACGGGAAAGGTAATAGATGTGAGGAGGTTGCGGTTAGATGAAATCGGCTGCGTGCGCTTCGAACGATAGAATTTTAAATCTTCTTTTGGTAATACTAGTAATTTTCAATATTTTGTCTATCTATTAACCTAGTATTTGACACATTATTTTAAACCTTATAAAAGTAATATAAAATTTTCAAAAATAAATTATCATTAGTATTAAAAATTGCCTGCATTTTTTTCTAAATGTTACGACGATTGATAGTCCAACAAGGTCATTTTCTAATCTTTTCCTAATGTCTATACATTGTTCTAGTATAATACTTATTACTTAGGTTAGCCTAAGGCCTGTAGTTTGGTAGGGTCATATATATGTATATCAGAAAGAGATAAGAGACGAACTTGTTATATATATATATATATATATATATATATATATATACACACATGTACTTTGAATCTCAGAAATATCTCCAACGATTGTTATTGTATGAATATTATCTTATCTGTATATTAATACGTGAAGCGAAAACTTTAGGTACCATTTCAGGAAAATTGCGCGGACGGAGGTATATGAAATTTGGCACAATTGTAGTTCATATAGAGGAAGATGTGCGAATGCTAAGATTTTGGTATAATATGCAATATTTAATATACTAAATTATTAAAATAAAACCACACGCACACTAATGCCATAGGATTTGCTCCAAATACGCACACATGTAATGGTTGATGTCAAAGCGTATTTATGGCAATCACAGAAACTATTTCTATGATCTGAGGTGGCAACCGTATGTTATATTAATTGTCAAATTTTATTCTTCTGTGAATAGAACAATATATGTCGTTGTATGTAAAAAGTTTTTATTATAGATTAATACTTTCGATTTTTTCAAGCGTCTTCGTGCGTAGTGAATTTAATTTTCCTCTCTTATATTAATAAAGAATCTCCACAAAAAGCGTATCCCGCGGGAGCGAAGGTCCAAATGAGATCTGACTTTAAACCGGCAAAATTAAAAGGTGCGCCTGTAATTCGTTTAATCCGGACACACGCAGCATTGCTTAATTGGAATTGGCCGCCCCTATGGATTTACTTTTAATCAGAGCTCCTATTTCGACGGATCTATGGAGATTCAATCAAATTGGTTTGTTTATTATTTTATTCATTTCTAAAAGCTAAATTTGAAAAGAATTACTTGCACCTATAACGTACTAGCGGACCCGGCTGACGTTGTCCTGCTCAAACATTGAACCGAACCAAACTTGTCATATGTTAGTTGCTCATTCATTGTATGATGTAATACTCAAAAATAAAGGTTTTTTTATGTCATTTCATTCGCTTGTTTGCTATTGAATATTCGCGATTATTGTACTAGAAGCTTTTTTTTTTTTTGATTACCATATAGTGCCTCAGCGCTGGGCAACGGCAGGCCACATAAGTCTCTAGCGCATCCATGGACAACTGCATTACCAGAAAGCTCGCAGATGCCTTACTGACCTTGGCAAAGA
Organism: Charaxes varanes; assembly: GCA_024363005.1. Lineage (NCBI taxonomy): Eukaryota > Metazoa > Arthropoda > Insecta > Lepidoptera > Nymphalidae > Charaxes > Charaxes varanes. Next base: position 136,035 of record JANCMC010045030.1, read on the forward strand.
CAAAGGTCCTGTCTCTCCTGTCATAGAGAAGTATGATTTCTAATATAAATTATTTGTATGTATTCCTTTTTAATTATTTTTAAACATATCATTTCTCTATCATTTAGTTTCCATAATATTAAAAGAAATAACCACGATCACTTATTGGGTGACATTTAACTATTTAAGTCTCAACGCAAAAAGAGGGGTTTTATAAGTTTGACGTGTCTGTCTGTCTGTCTGTGGCATCATAGCTCCCGAACGGATGAAGCGATTTCAAATTAGTTTTTTATTTTACTTTTTGTATTACAGGTGACTTATGTGCCAGTGTTCTTAGACATGTTTGATGAAAATCGGTTAAGCCGTTTAAAAGTTGTGGGGGGTGAAAGTGGGAACTGAAATAAACTATAGGAAGTATATATACGAGTGGGATATCAAATGAAAAGGTTTGATTTGCGTATTACAAAATTGGGTATTTGAAGGGGGAAGGGGTGTTAATGGCGTAGGTGATTAACTTACTGAATTCAACAAACATGCCCGAGTGGAGTATCGGGGTTTTTTTACATTTCATATTTAATGTTATTTACTGCGTGATTATAAGTAGAAGTCAAAATCAAAATATTTTTCAAATAGATAAGAAAAGAGATGATAGACGTTAAATATATATACTTTTTTTTAATCATATAATAATTTGGCGATATGTATACTCTATACTACTAAATAAAGCTGAAGAGTTTTTTAAAATTTCACTTTGTATAACTTGACATTATTATATGTAATATTGATTATTTGACCATTACTTGTAAAATTGACATTTTTTTTATGTAGTCCAAATTATTAGTACTTGACATTATTTGCAAATTTGACATTATTAGAATAACCTTGACATTTGAAAATCGAAATTGGTGAGGGATTCTAAGATTCAAATGTAGAATCCCGAGCGTGGTGAGGGATTCGAATGTACGAGATGTAAATAATTTTGGTCTCGTGCGGCAACATTACTTTTCACTTCGGCAGCGTGAACACGTAATAAGTATTACTTAGAAGATAACACAATTAAGAGGAATAAGAATTGATGTTTATATTTATTGTTAATCAAAATAATGAAGAACAGAACGGAATCTGAAGGTGAAGTGAGAATCTTAGCTCTTCATCAACAGGCATCAACGGCTTTATTATTTACTACTTAAACCTTCTGAATTTCTTCATTGTTAAGAATAAATCTGCTGAGTATCGTATTTCTTTGGTTCTTACTCCCTAATATCATAAACTTAGTTTTTTGAGCGTTAAGGTCAAGTGTGATCGCCGTTCAGTTTATGATAAATGGCGAGCATAACACTGGAGCGCGTAACATCTGACACATTCAATTTGCTACACATATTTTTTCATAACGCGGCCCTTATATCGTTTCTTAAGGAGTAAACTCCAAAAATTAAGGAAACGGTAAAAATTAAAGAAAATCATTGAAAACAAAGTCGCGGGCGAGCAAGATATTATTCCAAGTCGGTTTTTATGAGTATGCCACTCATGTAATGAAAATTTTCCAAAGAAGGAGTGCAATGGGAATGTATAAAAAAGGATTTCTTTTATTTGTCGAAAATACCTAAAAAGGTTCATGAAGAGTTGGTTAAGTAATTTAACGTTTTGAGATGTTCATGTGTGTGTTAAATAATAATAATAAAAATGATGATATTAAACTAGAAATTAACAAAATAAACCCACTGTCCGACGGTGGCACGGTTTCAACGCACTGACAGATGAGGTCATGTTCGTTCAGTTGCAGCGCCCCCACTAGGGCGGGTCCCCATGACTTCTCTTGCAGCAGTTGCTTCACGGCCATTGGCGTCGATCCCATCTCTAAGCGGTACGGTCTAGCAAAAAAAAAAGGATATCACAAGGATATACAGGACCTTCTTCTTCTTCCTCGCACTATCCCGGTCTAATACCAGGGTTCGCTTAGATTGCAGAGGATATGGCAATAAAAAGAAAGGATATGGCAATAAAAAGCTAGGATATGGCAATAAAAAGAAAGGATATGGCAATAAAAAGCTAAGATGTGGCAATAAATAGAAAGGATATGGCAATAAAAAGCAAGGATATGGCAATAAATAGAAAGGATATGGCAATAAAAAGCAAGGATATGTGAAAAGATCAAGGGTTTATTCCAAGTTGTGGCGTTTAGTTCGTCACAATCTATACATATATCAAAACGTTAAGCGAAAACTTTCGGTACCATTTTTCGAAAATTGCACGGAAGGAGGAGTATGAAATTTGGCCCAATTATAGCTTATATATAGGAGGGTGTGTGAACGCTAATATTTTTTATAAAATATGCATTGTTAATAAATTAAATTGTTAAAATAATAACCCAAACTAATAACAAACGATTTTACACATGCACGTTTACATTTTACTATAAGATTTCTTCATGATGATGAAAAAATATTAACAGTCAATATTATTGTGTTCAGACAATTGAATTTTTTTATATAGCTTTTTAATAAACATATAGTACGGTAACATAAGATTAGTGGTCGAATTTCGACAACCAGGCGATCTGTAATTTATATAATAAAAAAAACCTCCAGTCGCTAGAGTCTAGTTAAATTTCCACGCAAAATTTTATCTTATATATAAAATTCTTGTGTCACGGGGTGCGTTGCCAAGCTCCTCCGAAACGGCTTCACCGATTTTCATCAAATTTTGCGTGCATATTGGCTAGGGTTGAGAATCGGTCAACATCTATTTATCATACTCCCAAGTGATAAGGGTGGCCCACGCGGACGTAGTCGCGGGACGCATATCATCAATCGTATTCTTATTTTCGTCAAACTACTTTAATCAGTTTTCTTTAAAAAAGTTATTCGAATTGACAGGGTATCTAGGGGCAGTTTATATAATTAAATTACCTCACAGATCTCTGTCGTTAGATGGTGTAAGTGCAACCAATGTAGCTTGTAGTTTTAAGCCTCAACACGGGGTGTTGGCGTAGCAGACACAGACGTAGTATGTCCTCTATAATCTATCCCCTTCACTTGGAAAATGAAGGAACCCATAGGAGGTACCCAGAGACAAAATAGACCTTTTGTTATTACATTAAACTGTTCAAACAAGGTAAGATTCGCATACCTCGCTCCCAATTCTATAAAATTATTTGTTTATTTTTTTAATATGTTCGTTATAATACAACACATAAAATTTAGTTACAATCAATGCAACAGTAACCCATTCGTCGAATTTTCGAATGTAAATTCAATTTAAAGCTTTGAAATCAACTTGCATTTTTAGATTCCCCCATCCTATTTTTACATACAAGTATGATTCACAACTCAATTCACAATTGTTCAGAGACCGTGAAGAAAAATACCGTCCCAGTTTGATACAATGTAAAAGAGCACAAACATTTGAGTTCAAGAATCCATCTTAAAATCCGCACGGAGAAATGTTTTCCGTCCTAGTTTTCCCGATCAAGTTATACAAGAAACGAATAACAATAGCCTGTACTTTTATCGCTGCGATTGTCCTTATATAATTTCGTCAATTCGTTATAAAGTACTAGTCAAGTCTCGGCTAATACTTTATAAGTTGTCGGCTATAACGACAACTATATATTAATATTGGAGATAAATGGAATAAATACCTTTGCAGCAAACCAAATCCATGTGCAGTCGAACGTTTATTCCAGTCTCTGAACATTCGAAGCTGTAGATAGTATTAAATTTAAACATGCAGGATTGCGTTCCGTTTACCGCATATCAATTCCTGTGTATCTACATATAGGAAGATTTACAATAAACCTTTCCTTAAATATGTCCTGGTATTGAATTTTTTTATTTACATCTAGAGCAAAATTCTGGAATTATATCTTCAGCAAAATTTTCACGTGACTCGTACGTTTTTGACGAGAAATCATGTTGCCTGTAAAGCTTGTCAATTGACGGAATAGGTTTTTCTGATTATGTTTAAATAATGACAATAAAAATGTTTAATTAGCAAAAAGATTTTTATTGACGAAAACAAACCTGTTTCCTCTACCTGACGTTATCCCGGTCTAGTACCAGAGTCACATCCTCTGCAATTTAAATGGATTAAGTTGCAGAGCATGTAGCTGTGGGGCGAGTTAAGATGACTGACTGTCTTCTGACGTCATCCCCGGAACCCCCACAATCTCTACAATTTTTTTTTTTTTTACAACATATTTCACGACTAATATCACTCAGTGACATTAATCGAGACCCAATGTCTTACACGTAGGAAGTCGTATATCTGAAAACCAGTGTTAGAATTGGTCACCCATCTATCACCCGGCCGCGGTAATAACTGCTTAACCTAGCGATCGACTCAAATGCTTATCACTGATTAAGTTAAGAGTTCCTCAAAAATAATCCTGCAATATTATAAGAAACTTTTTAAATTAAAGGCTAAAGTGGTTTGCGCTATAAATATGTTGCATAATCCAACATTCGTCGACAAACAAGCTGGCTTTTCTTGGAGTCTTGATAGTTAAATAAACTGAAAATGTTTGTGCGGATTTGAATATTTTAGCTTGGTTGGGTGGAAATATTACGTCCCTGTGTGATGTAGATAAATAGATATGTTATTAGTAGAGGTTTCTAGAGCATATTTTGTTGGGGCTTCACAGTATTTTATTAAGTCATTTAGAACTGCATGAAAAACTAAACTACTTTGCTTTATCGGGAACGGGAACGGGGACGGGAACGGGAACGGGAACGGTAACGGGAACGGGAACGGAAACGGGAACGGGGTAGAACATGAAGAGGCAGAACATAGTCTGCCGGGTCCGCTAGTTATGAAATAAAAATTACATAAATTTGTAATTATTATTTGTTAATTTATATTTTGATTTGAAGAAAGTAAAATTTTAAATTATTATTAATAAATTTAAAGATGGGACCTTTCAGTATGTCATATTCTCGTGGCAAAAGGTCCCGCTCTTTCAAAACAACATTTTTTTTTGTAGTACATTTTAGTCTTAGTTCTATACTTATTTAAAATTTCGTTTGTGTATGTGTGAATGCGTGTGGGTGTGTGTGTGTGTTTGTGTTCTACCTGTCTATAATAATACTGTAAACCACTGTAAGTGTAAAAACTAATATGGATATTTGGAAAATGTTTCAGTTACGACAGCTATATGATGTCTTTAATACTAAAATAAATAAAATAAAGTTCTGAAATTTAACTTTTCTTGCGACTCTTTTGATGCATGTGAAATGAAAGTTACTTAACCGATTGTTATTTTAGAGTTGAAGCAATCTGTTATTCTTAACAAGGCGTTTGTTTTTTGCTGCGGCGCTCTATGTGTGGGGATTAGTTTTTGAGACGTAATCCGAGAGCGGTATTTAAAAGCTTTTAACAAAAAATGTAAACTGCGTGACGGTTCTTGATAAGCTCGCCGTACATCCTGTTTATTTTAAATTGAAAAAGTTGTTATCTATACATGTAAAAGCGAATGGTTACCTATCATAAAATCTCTATAACCGCGAAACGTACAAAAATGTAATTTGGCTTAGAGGTCGTTTATAGTTGGCATACTCCAGCTGAGAACGGATTTTTGATAGTACCAGGTTGAGGAGGTTTAACAGCTCTTGCAAGTTTTATTTAACCTGGATGAAGTCGCGGCAAACAGCTAGTCATCTATATAATTGTACAATCCTTGAAAGAATCAGACGTCATTTTACAGAAAAATGACATACAGATGTAAAATCTGTGTAATGTTAGAAAGCAATCATCGTCAGGAAATACACTTTACAAAGGTTATATTTGACTTTACAAAGGCTATTCTTAAAATATACTTTACAAAGAGCATCTTAACGGGTTTTTTCCTGATGATGCTTTGGTCTCCGAGGGTACGTTCGTTGAGGTACAGCAGAAAATCAGGACAGTGCTGTGCTTATTTTTATTTCTAACTTGCAGACCTGGCAGACGTTGTCCTGCCCGAACGTCAGCTTACTTTTACTTATTGAATGCCAAAACATAGCGCCATCTGTATTGGATACTTCTCCTATCCACCGCTGAACGTTCTGGCCCGTATTTTAAATCTCTCATATCTTCTAGGATATCCATTTTCATGATATGTTGTAAAGGCCAATTTTGATCTGCATAAAACGTATAAAGTATCTAGCGTATTTAATTGGATAAGGATTAATACGGTATTCTTTAAAATGGCTTTGTAAATAGTTCATTATTTTATTAGTAATTTGTAAAAGATAAAAATGCTTACTGTGGTTTATATATTTAATAGACAGACTATGCCATGGCTGATTTTTTTTACAGATCTTTTTGAGATATACTATTCCGTACTACATAATTTTGATCTATCTAGTAAGGTTTAGCCAGCGCATACAATGTAAGTGCACGAAAATACAAATAATTGAAATTCTACTATAATATACATGTATTATACATGTAAATCTTCCTTGTGAACGACTCTATCTGTTGGCTATATGAATGAAATAGTAAACTATTTTTAAATCCGCGAATTAAGCAAAGGTACACTTAACGAATAACCTTTGTAGAGTCTATCTCCTGATGATGCTTCGGTGTGGAAGCGAAACGTGCGTTGAGGCACATTCGAAATTTTATTTTAATATAATCTTGTTACAACCTAACCGATTCTTGTAACCTTTTTACAAGAATCTTTTATTTTTTTTACAAATTAGGCTAAACGCAATCACCTAGCATTATGGACAAACTTTTGTAGTTTTTTTTAATCGTTCAGTTTAGTTTTCTAAAAGTACTTTACTGAGACAAAAAAAATATGACAGGATTTAGTAATCACGGATAGGTGCTGCAATTTTATTCAAAAGCTATAGATTATCATCATAATTAGACTGGCCCGCTGGCGCAGTGGGCAGTGACCCTTCCTTCCGCACCGGGGGTCGTGTTTTCAATTCCCACTTCGAGTCTGGGTGTATTATCTATAAGTATTTATAAATTTCTAAAAAAAAAATATTTGTGTATAACAGGCATCTGTTACCTATAACACAGGCATTAAGTTGTCTACTTTAGGAGCAGACGTCCGCGTGTCACATAGTCCTGTATATATGTATTATTTATTAATAAAGAGTACCACTACTAGTACCAGCTAATAATTTCGAGCCTTGTATTTCACTAAACATATTTTATTGCATTCAGGAAAGTTAAACATAGTGAGTAAATTGGATCAACGCGTCACGGCTGATCGGGAGCTTTTTTGCATAATGTTATTTACTACCTTGGAATGGGATATTTGTTTTGTGGAAGGTGTATTTGTGAGGAGTAATGTATACAAAGGTAAAAGGGAGTACTTAAAGTAACAGCATGTTAATATTCCTCCACTGGGCGATGGGGTTGGGAAAGGTAGATGAATTTTGTTGCGAAACAGAGGAAATTTCAAACTTTGCCAATGCACGGGGCACGGAGCACAATGAATGGACGTGGAAAAACTGTTCCCAAAAAAATTGTTTCTTTATTATAGTAGAATGTTCTGTATTCTCTGAAAAATATATACACCACCGATATAAATGTCACATTTATAAACATCAACTAACAGATGCAAGACTCTAACGAGAAAAATTAAACGTTATCTTTTTTAGGAGGCCGGGTTTTGGATTGGATTTTTTAAGAGTCCTACATGGAACCCTTATAATTTCTCTCTGTCCGTCCGTCCATCCGTCTGTCAGCCCCTAAGGTGGTCTCCCTATAGCATTTCCAAACTATTAGACATAGAGACTTGAAATTTTCCATGTTGATAGAACATGCTAAAAATTCATTAGGAAAATTATTTTGAACGAAATCGGACCACAACTTTTGAAGTTATTTAACAAACACGTTTATAGCGTATCAGACACGGAACCCATCTATGCGTGTTTTGATACGCTGATGGCCATTTTATTACTACACAATATTGATTATCATGACGAATAAAAGCCTCAGCCCAAACCCAAGCCCACTGCAATTTAAGCCCTCCCTGGTACTAGACTGGCTTTAAATGTTTTAACTTAAATACTTAACTCTTACTCTTATACTGGTTAGGTAGAAGAAAATTGATTATGATGACGACGTATCACAATAATATCAAAGATTTATATGTAGTGTTAGAGTAGCTTCCGGTCGCGCCTGCGCAGTACCGGATATGTCAACTGCGCATGAGCCAGTTATAGCATAAAAGTCGGTGCATCTTTAGAATCGGGATCATTCAAAATAGATCATTCATTTCATCCATAGGTCGCTGGTTCAGATCCGGCTCGAAGGACCATATTAAAACCACTGTTAAGTTCTAAACATATATTTATCACTGCACTAACACCAATCCATAAATGTGGTTGTCAAATGAATATCAGTAAATTTAACAGGGATCATTCTAAATAGATCATTCTTGATCATCATTTGCCGTCGTCACTAGTCGTTCATGAGATAATTAGTTTGTGTTTGTGACATTTTTCTAACCGCGTTGTTTAATTAATTTCTTTTTGGTGAAATTATTGTCCGGATCCGATAGTTCTTGTATATTTATATTTTATTGTAGTCGAACTAATTTTTGCATATCAAACAGCACTGTGGTTTATAATGTGCAATATAATGTTTATTTCTTTGTATTTTGATAAAAATATAAAAAAAATAGATTCAGACAATATTTTTTGTATAGAACAGACAAAATTTATTTATATAGAAAAGCTTTTAAAAATGTTAAATAAGGGGGTGTACGAGAATAATTGGCATACCTAAATGTGTGACCCACACATTTATATGTGGACGCTGAAAATTGGTCCACCTATTCGTCATCATTATGTTTAACAATAATGACGATATTACTGATCAATGACTCATTTTCATACGTTTAATCATCATACTTGAATATTTGCTCAGTAACACGTACTGTCGAGTAGAAAACTAGAATCGCTCGGTGGCGCCGGCGCACGTTTGCATGACGCTAATGCGGAAACGTAATTAGGACAAGCATCAACTTGCACTATGAACTTACCAACTTTTGTCTAATAAAGTATGCTCCACTTTGTACGCTGACCAATTCACGTTGATAACGAGATGTATTTTTTAATTTGTTGATCTATATGTATCATATGTTGTATCTTAAATTTGGTGTACAGTGAGAAAGAAAAGGTCTTTCGTTTTAGCTGACTCTTATTTAACTGCTCATTATTTAATCAATATTTATTTTATTAATTTGATAAAGTTAACAAAATAAATGTTGATTGTACGATAGTACACCACAGTAGAAATTTACACATAAAAGAACTAAACATACAAGCGGAGGTACAAAAGTTTTTATCCCTAAAAGGCGATTTCTTCTACTCAAGTTTTACTCTAAGTGATTGATTGGTGGTCGGTCAGAAAAAAAATTAAGAATAGAAAACTTTAACCTGACACCGGAAAGAATCTTATATAGAGTAGTGAAATGTATATACATATACCTACTTATTGTTTCACTTATAAAATGATTAGAAAATATATTTGTTTTGTCAAAACGATGGTCAAATGCCCACTGTATTTAAAAGACCTGGCGCGAATCCGGCCTTCATAAAAGGTGGTGGGCATACGTACTCAGTTTTTGATGTTTATGTGCGATTTATAGTGTATTCCTATGTGGGATATGTCTGTTGAAACATTGATTTATATAATATCCAATACCTTACATAAAAAAAAACAATGCATCAAAATCATATATTTTACACAGATATCTTTTATAGGAATGCGACATAAATCGACCATAAACAAGTTCATAGTTCGACTAGCATTTGGCTGGAAATTGGCCGAAAATTGAGTAGCCCACTGCGGTGGATCCGCGCCTGTACTAGACATACAATCGATTCATAATAAAAGATGGCGTCCTCAAAATATAAGTGCTCCATTGAATACAGATATCACATTTATGTGTTCCGCGAACATGCGAACCACATCTATGTATTTGAAGTGTGTTTCGACGACAGCAATATTGGTAGCGACGGAATCTTATCAAATATCGATAGGATTTCTTATAAAATGTACTTATCGTCACGAACTGATTATTATTTTTGCACGATATATTAAACGTTGTTAAATATTAATTCTTAGAAAAGTTCTTTAACTTTATTGCTCACCTCAATTATTTATTTTGCATACCAGAGACATAATTCCTAGAAAACTCAAGTAGCCAATTAAAGTTTAGGTTTTTGCATATTTCTTGATACAAAATAACTATCACTTTTAATATTTTAATTGTAAACATACTTTACACTGAAGTACGAATGTATACACAAATTTGTAGGTATAAATCAGTGTGTCTTATAACTTACTGGCTGTACCCGCGAATACGTCTGCGTAAAATTAGGTAAAAAAATATAGATTCAGTTGTAGCGTGATGATAAACAGCCTATAGCCTTCCTCAACAAATAAAGTGCTCTCTTGTGTGATTTTGTTGCACCCTAGTGTAGATTTTTATATATTTTTTATACGTAAAAAAGGAAGTGTTTAAGTGAAGTGTGTTTCCTTTTTTAAGTAAAACTTCTTTACGCACGCTTCTGTAAGCTGGCGAAAGCGTTACGAAAAGTGTGATCGGGCGAAATTGTAAACTCATTTCAAAGATCAATTATACATACATAAACGTTTGTATACATATAAATGGAGATACGAAAGTTTTATTTTAGTCGTGTGGTCCAAAGAATGTTGGTTTTTTAATTTTTTCCATTCATTTTTTAAATATAAACATTGTTATATTTTATCGAATTATTTGACGTTAAAATATATGTATTTGAATGTGAGATATTTTCATATCATTTTCCCCAAATTAAAATGTGTTATGTTAAACCTCTTTACAACAAACCTCCTTGTAAAAAATACGATACAAAGAATATCTTTTAACACGATTATCTGTACGACCAGAAAGCTAGCAGATGCGTTGCCGGCCCTTAAAGGCGAGTTTAGGCCACCAGGAAGTCTCACAAACCGAACGAAACGCGACAACAATACCATCACTTGAAGTGACAGCATTGCCGCCACTTCGCTCCGATTTTATGTAAGAAAGAGGTACTGGTACCCGGACAAATTAGCGGACCCCCTGTTCCGCTAATTCTGCCGATGTGTATAGTTAATACATAATTTACTTATGTATTTGAATTAATTACACTATGTAGATAATGCATATGTGCAGTGAGTAGTGCAAAAATCCCTTCAAAACATCCCGCCTGAGTCAGCCATATGACACATTTAGGGCATATAGATTATTACGCAACAACGGACATGTTGCTGACTGCTTTTGCTAGACCGAACTGACGTAAATCTTAAATTGCAACGTTTCTCTTAATATTAGGTTTTAATATTATATTATTGATTTAAATTACATATAATGTTTTAAAAGAGTATTGATCTCTTCTGTCCTATATATATATATATATATATATATTTTTTTTTCTTCATATATTTTTTTATGAAGTAGCCACACAGTTGTTCCACTGCTGGGCAAAGGCCTCTACCTTCTTGGTCCGTTTTCATCTTTCCTGGGCAAATCCCCGCAAAGATATCCAAATTATCTTCGCATGTAAGAAATAAGAAAAATATGAAGAAATTATAAATCAAAGAAATCACCTATTTATTTTATTTATCTATATCTAATATTAATTTATTTCTCTCATATATGTTGTTGTTGTTATGTGTTGTTACATAAGTCATATATATATATGTTGGTAATATTATAAACGTGAAGTTATGTATGTATAGCTGTATGGATGTAAGTTTGACGCCCTTTCATGGCAAAAATACTAGTCTACAATAAGTATTAATTATGCAGATAAATGCACAATTATTTGCAAATAAATGTCATATTAAAAAAATATAATTAAACGGAAATTAGATTCAGATGTTCAGATGTTCACTTATATTCTGAGATGTACTACTTTTAAAGAGATCTACTAAATTACTAAATTGTAAGACTATGTTATTCTATTTAATTTATATTTACTCTACATTGCGGATAATCTATGCTTAATGTAAGAAAATTCAAACTAAACAGCCAATAGGCATGAAATAGTTTATAAGTCTCAACAATTATCGAAACTAAGCCGGAGCGTGACCACGCGTCGGAATATTTTTAGGACACATATCTCTTGTTAGTCATTTGATGCGTACCAGCTGCCTCGTACTGCGTTTGTCCCATAATGTCTGTTTTATATCGTATCATTGATTCGACTCAAATATACTACGACAAGGGACATTTATTTTAGTACTGCACAGTGGCCAGTTGTGTTCACCGTAATTATTAAATATTCAAAACATAGTTAATAAAATATATTTTTACGCGAACGCTCAGTATAGCTTAAAAGTTACATTCGCTTGCTTAGTTTAATAACATCTGCAGAATTATTAGCTTTGTTAAATAAATTATTATTATTATTTAAAAAAAGGTTACACAAAAGTAATCAACATAATAGTAAAAAACGGGTTTTTACTCGTTCATTACTACTACCCGTCGCTAACTGTATTAACCTTGAATACAAAATATCTTTGTATAGTTATCATATTATTAATATAGAGAAATTTATTTCTTCTTTCAGGTGTATATTATACAATGGCGGTGGTGGGACCAGCGCTTGGATACGTAGTTGGCGGCCAGATGCTTAAAATATACACGGACTTTGTCACTGTTAATTCAGAAACGTGAGTAGCCAGCATTATTAAAAATTACAGAAGAAAAAAGTTACTAACAAAGGGAAGGCATTATCTGTAATATTAATAACACTTTTTTGGGGAAAATAAAAGTGACCTTGTTCGCTTAAAAAAAACAAACACGTCACACGTGCATTTATACTCTTTCCAGAAAGAATTAATTATTCATCTGACTAATTAACAGTAAACAGACAATCGTGAGGCTTACACTTCCTGCTCAGAAATCTACAATTGGTTATCGTAATAACTTAATACTATTTTTTTTTAAGTTATTTCCTATATTTTTGTAAAGTAGCCACTTTTTCGTCATTCCTCATTTATTTCATGGTATAATAAAAAACTCAGGTGATAATGATATATAATATACCAAGTTTAATTATCTATGGTCGCATCTTGTTCTCATTTTTAATATTTCATCTCGGCAGAGACACGGCTTCATTCAGCCAAGTTGCCCTCTCGCTTTCATCTCATTGTACCTCTCAAGCAACTTTTCAGCCAAATTAATTCCACCGTTTTATACTCCCATGGCTTCCGTAACGAAATATGATTTTCCGTGAAACGAGTTTTTGAACGGTCCCTTTGATACGATTTCACTTTTTAAATTGACTGACTGCGAGTAAATAAAAATTACGTTTTTCGATTGTGTGAAATATTTATACATGGTTTTGGAAGAAAGTTTTTAAGCCTTCTTGGGTAATTTATACCACCATAAACTCAACCAACCTTGCTACAACCAGGCGCGGATCCAGCCTTCAAAAAATGTGGTGGGCCCAGCCTTTTTGGCAGAATTTCCTTCAAATCCGGGTTGGCCTATGAACTTATTTATAATTCCTAGAGAGCATTTCTACAACGGATGTCTACATAATATATTACTTTGATAAAATGTTTTTGTGAGTATGTGTATTTATGAACTTGCCCTATTGAAAAATTCCCATAGAATCCAATTAAATGAGACAAAAGCGACACAGAAACCAATAAGGTGTATTGTTTTCTATGCGTTTTTTGTCCTATTTAATTGGATTCTATGGGAATTTTTCAATAGAGTGTTTATGCTCGATATAGTGCATTGTTACAAATTGTTTTAAGAATGTATTATGCATTCTTACAACGGAGATGTCTATAAAATATACGACTTTGATACATTGTTTTTTGTAAGTATGCTTTTGGATGTAAGACTATCATGCTTTCGATCTTAGTAAACCGTGAAAATGTGATGTCACCAGTTTACTGTGGGTGTGTGGTGGTGGGCATGCCCGTCGTGCCCACCATAGTGGATCCGCGCCTGGATATAACGTATCTTATATCTAGCACTGGTATTTATGTAAATATTTAATATAATCGTGGAATCTTCAAAAGGATACTCAGAGCTTTTATGAAAACTCTTTTCATATTTGCCACTATTCTCACAAACCACTGTTTGCTAGGAAAACACAGTTGGCATAACTTTGCAATAGTACTTTTTATTTCTTTTAAAATGCCGCGTTTTTATAAAAAGGTTATAGCGAAGTCTACCCTTTACGTTGGAACTTTGCTAGACTGTTATAATTTTAAAGTCTAGGTGCCCGTTAGTTTTTGCGTTCTTGTTTGGTGTACCTGTTTTTAAACTAATATAGTTTTTATCTTTTCAAAGACTAGTCCTAAAATTTCATATCATAGCTAATATAACCGTCACGATTACTTTATCTAAGCTATTTTTGTTTTTCATATTTAGGCAAATACTTTTGGCTTAAAACTTCGCAGCCATCTTAGTTGTTTAATAATATTCTTATTTAGATAATTTTGAACACCAAACGGAGCTGGAATTAAAATGGCTCCTATGGAACCCAAATTAATAAAAATAACAGACCTACATCTCATTTAAATATTTTACCAAACTTTCTACGTGAAACAGTTTCCTTGAAATTGTTTGTTTATTTATTTAATGTTTCGTTGCTTACTTCACAATATTGATAGAAACAGAGTTTTATTTTGAATAAATACATAATTATTACAATAACTTAAATGATTCAGTATTCGAAAAACAACTGCCCAGTTCCCGCTGTGTTTTGACTTCAAAATATTATTAGACGTTTAAATGGATATTGAATTTATAAAAGATTTACGTTTATATTTTTGAGTTATGCGTAAACTTTCTCTTGTTACAATTGAATCGGTTAATAAAACAAAATAACCAGTTAATTATACTGGCTGAGTCCAACAGTTTTATATACTTTACTGTCTGCATTTTATTATTATTATCGGCGGAGGATGTATGTACATCCCGCAAGGGGAGACCATACAGCCGGGAGTCCGAGCGATAGATTGAGAAACCGGCGAACTATCCAAACCGAGTTCAGCAACACCGCTTTCTGCATTTTCGTTGCGAGCGAACTGCCATAGAAACTCAGTCGTTTCAGATAGTGTGAGAAATTGACTGATCAGACCGTTAGCCGTAACAATGGTTGGGATAATTTCAGTGCACATGGCGTGCAGTTCCGGCCTCGAGTATGAATGATCCATCATCACAAGATCAGGCTTGTTGGCCATTGTCGTTCTGTCTATAAAAATAGACCGGTCTCAATAAAACTATATACCGTAGCTTTCAAGCACCGGCATCGGTGTGTATTTGTATCGATAGCCTTTGTTCAAGGAGGTCATATTTGAGGGCAAGCTCTTTGTGAAGGAATTTGGCTACTTGGTTACCTACATATGTCTGTGCAAATACTCAGTATTGACAAGAGCAGTAAAACCTGGAGTATATGTTTAAGCTTTATTTCGTTCTACTTGTCGTCACAAGCCCTATTATTTATTTATTATTATTATTTATTTATTATATCTTACTGTAACTAATACAGTTCCTTTGTTCTAGGTTAGGTATCACCCCGTTGAGTTCAGCTTGGATCGGCGCATGGTGGGTGGGGTTCATCCTCTCTGTAGTGCTGTGTCTCATTGTGGCGATACCACTGCTTGCCTTCCCTTACGAGCTACCAGGTCTGGTGTCAATTTCTCTTATTTAAATATACGGTGTTCTCAATAAAACTTACTATAATTTAAAAAAACAGAAAATTCAATTACTTATTTCCTCTTTCAGGTGCAGCAGAAATAAAAGCAGCAAAAGTGTCAGAAGCGCACGAAGGTGCTGCGACGAAATCAGCAGCTTTTAGCGCACTGCGAGAGTTGCCCAAAGCTGCTGCAGCGCTGTTTCGAAACCCCACATTCATGCTCCTGAACCTGGCTGGAGCAAGTGAAGGAATGCTCATTTCTGGTTTTGCTGCATTTTTGCCAAAGTTGATTGAGAATCAGTTTGCAGTGAACGCTTCGCAAGCAGCGATGCTATTAGGTATGTTTTTAATCATGTAGGAGTTTTACAGCTCATTACCTTTCTTAACTCTATATCAAGCAGTAAATCAGTATATAGTGGCAATATGAAAACCATATCTCCATCAAATCTTTCTTTATTGGTTAGAATATTCATCTTTTTTATCCCAGTGTAGTATCAGGATTCTCCTAAATTGCAAAGGATGTGGCTGTGAAACGAGTTAACATGACCGACTACCGTCTAAGTAATCCCCGGAATTCCTACAATCTCACGACTAATACCACACAGTGAAAGTAATCGGGACCCACTATTTTACGTCCCTTAGGTTATAAACATCATCTGGAAATTATATATGGAATAATCCCTTCAAATATTCTTAGAATTCTCGTTAGGTCTCGAGGTAATTAGGTATAAGTTGGGTTTGGCAATTTGTTATTATTTAAGCAAATACATTTTGATATGTAACTACAGGTTTTGCATACAAATATTACAGGTGTCATCACAGTACCGGCGGGTGGAGGAGGGACATTCCTAGGCGGCTGGCGAGTGGAGAGATGGCAACTAGCATGCGCTGGTATCATTAAACTCTGCGTAGCGTCCACTTTGATCGCTGCTCTCTTCAGTCTCTCGTTCGTGCTAAGTTGCGACGATTATCCGTACGCTGGGATAACCGCATCTTATAACAGTCCTTCCGTACCAGGGTAAGTCGCGAAATGTTGACTAGAAATTGTCTAAACATTTTTGATGAAGATGATGATCTAATAGTGAAGTAACTATTACCTTTATTTTTTACTTCTTCACATGTGATTGCAAAGCACAAGGTAAGATCCTTTTATATGTAACATGTTCACAAGTAGGGAACAAGTGCTTCCACCGTCTCATCCCAGGCGGCATAATAGAAATTGCACTACTATGTTTCAGTAAGAAAGGCCTGAGGCACCTGGACTGAAAATTGTGATTCCTGCAGTATGTGATACATAATGATGATCTGAAAATTTACATAGATCTTAACCTCTACCACTTCTACCCTTCTTTTAATATGCTCTTATATATATATTTTGTGAATAAATTCTTCTCCTTATTCTAATGCCACTCCGTTTAAGGAAGGTTGGCAGTCAGCTTTTTAAATGTGCTGTCTTCATTCCGGTCTACTCCTGGATATTGCTCAGTCACGACTTCCGATTCCTACCTATTCCTTATTTACCTTAAATTTCCCCCATAATTATCGTTTGGAGCAGCTGATACCTATATTCCCGAGGTGTATGCTATACTGATATGTGTACTTTACGCTGCTGATGGTTCTGACATACTCAGTTTTATTTCTCATGATTATGATTTTGCATGATCTTCACAGTGAACGGATAAGTATGTTTTTTTACAGAGCCGACAGGCTGATAACAGAGTGCAACGCCGAGTGTGGTTGTAGTGCGTCCCGTTTGACGGCGGTGTGCGGCGCCGATGCGCTCGTGTATCCGTCACCGTGCCACGCGGGATGCACTCGCGCCGTGCGGAGCGGACCGCACACGCTTTACCAGCAATGCTCCTGCATAGCTGGCGGGACCCTGCCCATCTACTATGATACTGGTGAGTTCTTTTTTTAATACAAAACAAGGGGCAAACGGGCAGGCGGTTTACCTATGTGACTACCGACGCCCATTGAAAACTGCAGCACCAGAGGGCTCGCAGATCCGCTGTCGGCCTTTTGAGTATGCTCCTTTCTTGAGGGCCCCTATGTGGTATCGGTTCGGAAACACCAGAGCTGGTAATTAATTCCACAGAGGAATTGTGCGAAGTAAGGAGTTTCTGGACCATCGCACGGTTGTGGACTCTAGGACATCGAGGAGATGAGTAGTGTATCACGGAACGCGTATTGTGAACCATTTAATTTTGTTCGCCTTTATGTCCTTTATCATGATCAGCTTTTAATCACCCACTGCTGACATGCCTCCCTTTTTTATGCCACTTTCCTCTGTCTCTTGCCAGTCGCATCCATCAACATCC
Source organism: Charaxes varanes (assembly GCA_024363005.1). Taxonomy (NCBI): domain Eukaryota; kingdom Metazoa; phylum Arthropoda; class Insecta; order Lepidoptera; family Nymphalidae; genus Charaxes; species Charaxes varanes. Next base: position 153,970 of record JANCMC010045030.1, read on the forward strand.
TGTCTTGTCCTTTGGTATACTGTCTACCGCTTACTTGATCCAATCCGATCGATGATAAAATCGATTTTTAATTAAAAAAACAGTTTTCTTGAGTAATTAAAATGTTTTAACATAAATATTCATGGTAATTACCACCCAGTTAATGTCATAAAAAATGGTATCAAAGTTGACATTCAAATATTGTTAACTTTTACATAAAATAAAGAAGTGAATTGAACTACAAATTACTTTTTAATTTTTTATGAACGAATACTGGTATTAATTTTCAGAAAGCAACACTTCCACAACGTACGAGGCAATAAACAACGCGTGTAGCTCAGAGTGCCCGTACCTCTGGCTGTTCGTGTTTCTCTCCTTCTGTGTAATGCTGTTTACATTCCTCGCGACCATGCCTGCACTTTCTGCTACATTGAGGTATATTGATTGATACTAAAACTTAATTAGAGGTAGCGCCATGCTTGTAGCCGAATTGGGCAGGCGCGTCCGGGTACCAGTACTTCTTTCTCACATGAGATCGGCGTGAAGTGGCGGCAATGCTGTCACGTCTAGTGATGGCGAGTTAAGATGACCGATTGCCATCTGACGTCATCCTCGGAACCCCCACCATCCCTACAACCTTACGACTAATATCACTCGGTGACATTAATCGGGTCCTACTGTTTTACGTGCCTTCCGAAACCCGGAGGAGGTTGGATATCAAATATAAACCAGTGCTAGAATGGGTCACCCATTTATCACCCGGCCACAGCAAGAGCTAGTTAACCTAGCCATCGACTCAAATATCGACCACTGATTAGGCCACGACCTCCTCTAGTGGTACTTGTTGTGTCATCTTATTATGAAAGCGAGGAAAAGCTATTTAAGTTGACGTCGGAATGATTGGGGGTTAGAACTTAGTGTTCGCATCGTGTGGATATCAGAGGCTTACTGAGGGCTCGTGTAGTACTGTGATTATTATTACAGAAAAGTGGTAGCAGGAATATATGATGTTACTTAAAGAAATCCTAGTATTGTAAAAAAAATAATTAGCAATCTACTTTCAGTCTTATGACTCTTTAGACGTTGTGTAACCTTGCTCGTTGGCACACTCAGCACTTTGTAAAGGCACCTTAGTACAAAGAAGACATTTTGTCAACGTTTCCTCGTCCCTGAATAAAAATACGTCGGGGAATTACCTTAAACCACCCTCATCCCGTGTTGAAGGTACATCTATTCATTGACAGTCAATTGAGCCTACAAATCGCTCGGTGGCGCCTTAACGACAGCCTTTTAGAGGTAGGGGCCCGAACATTAGCCGCACGACCTTTGCTTATACTATAAGAGACAGTGACCCAAGTATTCGTAGGCTAACTTAATTTTCAAAAAATTTAAATGTACTTTGAATACTTGACTGTCAATTGTGTTTACAGAGGCCCTAGCATGAACATTTCGATCCGTTCCAGTCAAAAAGTGTAGTTTTGCTTTGTGTTGTGCTAGGCCCACAGGGGACGCTCCTTAGTGTCAACGTGGAGTGCATCAGCTTTTTTTAAAAGCGTGACACGATAAAGACTTGCCCCTAGTGGGCTTAGCACGAACATTTTCATCCTCAATACGGTCGACTCTTCGATTTCGAACGGTTGGTGCCTCCGATCATTTTAGGTGGTGCCATTTTTAGGTTGGGGCAATTTTCTTATATAACTATCAAAATACTTATTATTTGGAGGAAATATGAAGGCTTTAAAACGAAATCTAGTTTTAAAGTTAAACTGATGATTGTTTAAAGCTTAAAGCAAAATAAATAAGACATTGAAGTTTATAGTTGTAGAAAATAATTAAATATAAATATTCCTAGGTACTAACCTAAGTAGACAAATTAATGCCTGTGTTATAAGTAACAAACGACTGTTATACACAATTTTTCTTTGTAGAAATATATAACAAATATACATATAGATAATACACACAGACTCGAGGTGGAAAATGAACCCACAACCCCCGGAGCCGAAAAGTCACTGCCACTGCGCTAAGGGGCCATTCATCAGAATCCGCACGAAAGAGGAGATTCCAGCTTGCTAGAATGTTTTGTATTACTTTAACAGTAGATAAGGCAGTCGTCTCTTATACTGCTTGAATGATCCGAATGAGCGGGAATCACCAGAGTGCGACGATATACTTTGTATGCAATTGGCCAAGGTACAAGAATTGATGGAGGGTCATACTGACCTGGTCAGGTACTTTAGGGCCATAACAGAACAATCCTATTGTGATATGCAGAATATATAAAGGTTAAAATTAACCGTGTGTTCGTACACTACATTCCGAAATCTTTAAACCGATTTCATTAAATTTTATTTCCATATTGAATTCATCCTTGTAATAATGGAACATTTTAATCTAATTTTCAACTACTTCCTAGACGTTTGTTTCCCTTCAAAATTTGCATGCGTCTTGTGAACTTTTGACGACACAATCCTACATGGGAATCCTTGAAGTTTTTCTCTGTCCGTCCGTCAGTCCGTCTACAAGATGTTCCCCACCACACTATTAGATATAGAAACTTGAAATTTTCCATGTTGGTAGGATATGCTTTTAGTCATTAGCAAAATCAAGCAACCACTTGATGTTATTTAACAAATACCTTTATCGGTTATCAGATAAGAAACTTATCAAGAGACGCTTGTATAGGAGGAGAGGCCACCTTTTTATTCGTTTTTGTAAAGTTATTTTATTTATAAATTCGAAGAACATTTTAGTACGTAGTCTGTTTGTCAGTACAGCTCCCTATCTCTTATAGCTATAGTGTTAAGATAAACACAATTCACTTAAACGGCCACAAATAATAAAATCTTTTTTTTATTTAATTAACTTTATATTTTCTCTAATTTATACAGATTAAAGTAATCTTTGATTTTATATTTAACTTTAACGTAGTAACGCAACACACTAAGAAACAAATTTACTGTAAAAAAAATATATACGAGAAGAAAGGAGGTTCTCAATTCAAAAGATTTTTCTTATTTACATTCAACATATTCGACCTTTACTTGTTTTGATGACACATGATCTGCCTATATTTCAACAAGCAAATAATCTTTTATGTACCTACATGTACCCATTGTACCTACATTTAACCGTGGATATATAGTTTAAATAGCTATTCATTTTAACTTTTATTCGATTTCCAGCCCTTCTCAATGTGACTCATTTGCATAAGCGAGAGTGAGGCAGTAACATCTTCAATTAAAGTTTCATACCCCATAAGGATTTTTGGAAATAATCATGACAAAATTACATACATGAGTACTACATAATTATGCAACAAGTATTTATATGTATGATATGTATATTTTTAAAGGGTGAAATAACAAAACAATTCCATTTATTTACTTTTCGACTAAATACACTGGCGAAAAAGAATCACATCGTTATATTTTGAGGACACAAATATATATCTTACTGCTGCTCATTGAAATATAAAGGTTGATCATTTATAATCCCAACATATTACAATGAGAACACCAAATGAACACTGAAATTGTTTAAATGTGAAGCATCTAATAAAGTTTCGTATGTAAAAGTATTCTAACATGGAGTATATATCGTGTGCCATCTTATCGCATTTTTATAACTGTTCTTCTTTAAAGACAATGAACCATAAGCCAAATTTAACTTACGCTGAATCCAAACTCGGTATGATAACTTAGGGTTATTATACCGATAAAATAATAATACATTTTTTAAATTTAAACTTCTCATAAGTGCATCAAAGTTGTATACATTTTCTGGCATTGTTAGAAGTGTTGCACACTGAATACGCCGTCAACGACGTAAGGGCAGTCAAAGCCATACTTTCAAATTTACACACACGTAATCATGTCGTTATTTCACCTCCTAAAAATAGGCTCTATCTACAACGGTTGCACGAATATCATTTGACCTCGTCCTGGTTGAAGGCGATCTTGAACACGTCCTCGTACTCGTTGACGAAGTGAACGTCGATATCGTTCCTGATGAAAGAGGGCAGGTCGTCGAAGTCCCGCCGGTTGTCTTCGGGCAGGATGACACACGTGACGCCGACTCGTTTAGCCTGCGAACAAATATAACCTGTTTGTTAGAACATTCGAGATATTTTATTGTAAACATTAGAAATACTTTGAAGTATGCCTCATGTTACGGACAGATGATACAGGCACAACATGGCGGTGTGTTCGACCGTGGACGTCGGAACGGACTGAGCTTAGCTGAACACTAGAACGTAACATAGCGAGCGAGATAGACACGAATTGTTAGAAAGAGACGGTGATAGTGCTATCTCGCTCGCGTGAACCCAAAATGTTACTCGTGTAGGGTGCGTACTAGTGTCAGCTATGCGTGTGTGCATGTGTGTGTATGTGTGCATGTGTACGCGTGTGCATGCGTTCGTGGGTGTGTGGGTGTGTGGACGTAGACTCAAATATACTATTTTATTAGAGATAACGCCACACTTGCAGTTCTTTTGGTCTGCAGTCGAATTGGACCGGCACCTTCGGGTACCAGTACTTTTTTTTCACATACGAGCGTGAAGTGGCGGCAATGCTGTCACATCAAGTGATGGTATCGTTGTGAGATTTTCAGGTCGCCTAAACCTCACTTTAAAAGCCGCCGCACAATGTAGTAAGAAACCTCAAAATTCACGCAGACAATGTCGCGGATTACAGCTTATTTGTTCACTTTACATGTATTTTTTTTACATTACAACAAATACAAGGCAAACGAACTCCCCTCTTAACATAGTAATTAAAACAATTACAGAACCAAGAGCTACAATTCAAAGCTACAGGTGTAACAGCAATCTCCATTGTAATGGAACCATTGTGAATAAACCTCGCATAGTTCACCTGAAGCACTTTTACAGTGGAGGTGAAGGTCAATGATGCAGTGTAAATTCAAGGCTATAATTTAAACACTTTCAAATTCAAGCCTTTCTTTTAGTACTTTAAGGTTACAATACAAAAAATATCCAACAAATTCAAGCTTTTATTTAGTATATTAAGGCTAAAATACAAAAAATATCCAATAAATTCAAGATTTTATTTAGTATTTTATGGCTACAATACCAAAAAACCCATACAAATTCAAGCTTTTCATTTAGTACTTTAACTACTGAAGATACAAAAATGCTTCCATGCTCTAATTTATAAGAAACAATTTCATACTTCAAGCATAATTTCTCAAAGGCTGACAATGCATCTATAAGAATTTTAATACTTCATTTGACCATACAGATATTATGACAAAGAATAATTTAAAAAAAAAAAGAAAGGAATATTCAAGAAATCTTGTACATTACAAAGAATCTTCTTGTATTGAAATGACTTCAAAACTAAAGCATCATTTCATCAAAGTGCAGCAATGCATCTGAAATGCTTTTGAACTTAGAGTGCATATCAGCATTTACTATATAAGGTCTTAAGGGCCTTCCTACTTGCCCCTTGAAATAAAAAAAATATACATATGAGTTTTGAGGTGGTTGTAGGTTAATCAGTGGTCAGCAATTGCGTCTAACAGCTCTCACCGCAGCTGGGTGATAGATGTGTGACCCATTGAATGCTGTTTTTCAAATATTTGTCTTTGTCTGTGTTAGTAAAACAGTGGGTTCTGATTAACATCACTGTATGCTATTAGTCGTGAGATTGTAGGGATTGGGGGAATGACAGCAGATGGCAGTTGGTCATTTTAAGTCACTCCTATGCCTCATTCTCTGCCACATAGGCAGACCCTAGTACTAGACCAGAATAACACTAAGTTAAAGCTTAATAAATATGGTAGTCATTATGTGACAAAGTTATCGTCCAATTTACTTAAGTTTAATTCAATGTAAAACACTTCATAACTACATAGTAACTAAGTATGACTAAAAAAAGGTGACATAATCTAAATTATCAGGCATGTGGTTACTTAGTGATAAGAAGAAAGCTAATGACATAATATGAGATAACAAGGTAGTGTACTCAAGACACAAGATAAAATACAAAAAAAAAACCTCATTTACACACAAACTAGAGATAAACAGATGTTTTGTAACCTTTTTAGGTAATTATATTTAGGTTACTCTTCCCAAAAAAACCTATTTTTTTTCTCGTAGTTGTTGTTTAATATTGAAATATATTTTATCATAACAGGTCGACATTTTTTTGGAAAATTTTCAAGTTATGAATGCTACAATAGGGCATTTTACAGCATTTTGACATTTATGTTAACATTATACACTCTCCCCCCCCCTCTCATTAGGCTAATGGTTCTTCGATCACTGCTGTATTATTCGCTTTGTCACGATCCCATAATGATATGAAATACCAAATCGGTTTGACGCTTCATTAAAACGCCAACTTCGTGCTAGATTTAAAATCACATAATTTACAACTTACATTTTTTATTTGTTACTACTTATTGCCTACGACTTCGTCCGCCTCCCCCTTCCTTGTTATACTATACTGAGATTAGCGCGTTCAACTAAAAAAACAAACAAAGAAAAAAAAAGAAACTCTTCAATTTTATATCTTAGTATAAAGTGTTCATTACAAACTCGCCCGTTGTATACATTGCTATATATCATATATACAATTTCATTTACACCACAACAACATCATTTGGATCGTAAATTAAATCATTATTTACTCCGGTAAATGAAATTTGGAGATGGCTGAGTACTCCAATACCCAGAACACCCCAAAAAATACATTGAAGGCATTCGATATAGATACTAAACATTAGTCTCTTCCGTGACGCATGTAGAGTCTCGCTAATCTATGACAAAACAAATCTTTATGATACCTATATTAATAGACACGAAAAGTGAAGAACACAAGATCAATGTGGTTTTAATTAATGGTAGTTGTTTTGATATATTCATGCAATCAGACCGTCGAAATTGCGTTCAAGCGCAATCATAACAAAGAAGTGTAGACAACTCATTATGTGCTTAGATGAATTTGTAACTGACCTTCTCGGTCGAATTACTTGTGGCTTAAGAGTCGCACGTCAGAAGGACGTAAGTATTAACACATTAAAAAAAAGTAAATATAAGGAAAAAGAAACAGCAAACAAGGCAACCGCATCTCGGTCAGTTCAGTACACGCGCAGCTTACGCAACGGACGATGTGGTCAAACATCGATCACGCCGGCCTTGCCCGGAATTCCTCCAGCCAAGTTTAAGTGGCTTCTTCTTTAAGACTTAAACTTGACTGGCTATTGGGTTTGCTATTAAAAACAATTAAAATACTAGAGATCGCCGGTTGATCGAAATTAGGCCACATGACATTAGAATTGCGTACTCTGTACTTTATGATTTTAAAAACAATATTGTTTTATTTGACAGTTACTATATATATACGGTTATGCATAACCATGATGCACGCACGACACAATCTTATAGTAAAATGTAGTCATGTGTGTGTAAATCGTTTGGTACTGGTGTGCGTGAAGTTTTATTTTAAAGATTTAATGTGTTAACGATGCATGTCAACTATAATCGTGGAAAATCTTATACACTTCCGTCCACGCAGTTTTCGTAAAATGGTACCGAGAGTGTTCGCCTTAAGTTAATATATAGTTTCTATTTTGAGTCATTATTTAACTCTGAAAATAAAAACCCTTCAAAAGATCTCCTTTATTGAAAAACCAACATTTTAAATCGCGTAGATCCTAAATTATGATAAATTATTTATAAGTAAAAAGAAAACCGTCTTCAAAAATCACCTTCCTTGGTGTTAAAAAGCTAACAAATAATTAGTACTTTCATAAGATTTAGTAGACATTTATTGATGTGTTGAAGTCGGTACCAAGTCAAGTAGGTTCCCCAGTAAAACGATGCAGATAGCACAGACTTCTACAGATTAGTAGATGTCGACGCATATTGGAGTTTTCATATGTGCGCGAACTGGCAGGTCCAATGTTCGAATGGTTAAAAATATTATTTTTAAAATTATACAATAAATTTGGAATGTTCTTTAAAATGTCATTCTTATCCTAGATTTGATACAAAATTGAATGTAATAGAATGTAAAATTATAATGAAAAATAAAAGTATTAAAAGTCGGCGATGTAGTGTATACATGGAGGAGGGTAGTTGTTCATAAGACTATAAATACAGAGACAATCGGTTATGCGAGGGAGTTGTATGTCGGGAAAGCGTTCCCCCGTCCCAACCCTTCTTGCCTCGAATTTTGCGTATAAATCGCGATTTTGAAATTTTGGAGCAAAATATATAGTGTACTATGTTGTATTCAATAACACCTACATTTTTAATTAAACTAACTAAAACAGGCGATTTTGTCGCGGCTAAGTTCAATAATTTTGTCAAATTTCGATGATTTTTCATTGTTCGTGAAGAACCATAATTCTCTCTTAGACAGAAGAGAGAATTATAGAATTACCATAAGGACCTTCCTTGGACTTAAACCGTCACGGATTGCGAAAGGAAATCCGGTGCACTATTACAATTGTATTTGACATCTCATATGGGATCACGGTAGTGATTAACCACGACGATGCAAGCAAAGCGCGAGAGTCACGTATTTTGAATAAGATGTAGAGTCAGTGAGGTTACGACGTGTAGCGTAAGGGCGTGTAGAGATAGAGACACGGCCCTATAAGAGATCTGATAAGTTTTTGACAGTGCTAGCCACATGGACTCGTCGTGGCTACATTTTATTTGAAAATGTTGTAGGTGGGTTACATTTCACTTAAATAAAATGTAGAGCAATTGTTTAAATTTTCAAATAACATTATTCAATAGCAGGAAAGAGAGAGGTGTGTGAGCGAGACAGATGACGCGTATAATTGTAAATTACTTAACGACTACTAAACTTGCGTGTATTGAAACTTATTGGCAACTCTTACAGTTGGCCATTAAAAGATTTGTTTACGACGTTACTTTCGTTTATATTTACGATTAAATTTACCTATTTATAGGCGAGTACAACGTAATAACACCTTATACGAGTATATTCTTACGATAGTTTTATCTTTTATTGTAATTGCTCTGCTATCTGTATTTTCTGCTGTTTCTAAGATAGGCAAAAAAAAACCCGTCATATAGATAACAGGCAACTGATATAAAATCCATATTTAATTTTAAAATATATAAGTGAACACAATTCTTCTTACATACTTAATTTTTAAAGAAATACCTAAACACATAAACACTACAAACGTAACGGCAACCCCAGGAGTAAACTGCAGGTTCACTACCAACTTAAAGCTCGCCAGCGAGTCAGGGTGGCGGGCTGTTATTTCCTTCCGTGAAAGCGTCATGTCACTGATGTAGACACGAGATGGATAGAAGATGGGATGGCCCTGGGAGTAAACACGAATTTTCAAATATAAATCTTAGGCACGAAATCCAAACATGCTATCATCTTAATTCAGTAAATTCAGCATTTGAGGTCGTCCCATTGTTAGGTGCGTGTTTTTTTTCTATCGTGCCATTGTCGTCCGAAATTGTATTCACAGTAATCCAAAAGCTCTAAATGGCGAAGCTTTTTGAGCCAGTCATAATACTATATGAGGCTGAGAGACTCTACAAAATCATCTCTGTCAGAAAGGATGACTGGCAGAATTTCGAAAACGTTTATAATTGATATTTATTTATTTATTTATAATACGTATTTCACATCTAATCTTATAATTTAAGACATAGACAAGAAATAGACAAGTACTAAATAAATAGCTTACAATTATTAACACCTGTTAAATATTATTATAAGTAAACATAGTAATAACGTTATTTGTATTAGTCATTGTATATTAATAAAAATGACTCTCTTTCTTCTTCCTAGCTTTATCCTGCTCTAATACCAGGGTCCGCTTGGATTGTAGAGGATGTGACGGGTGAGTTAAGATGAACGATAGCCGTATGACGTCATCCTCGGAACCCCCCTGATCTCTGCAACCTCACGACTAACACCACTCAGTAACATTAATCGGGTCCCACTATTTTACGTCCCTTCCGAAACACGGAGGAGATAGGGTATCAAATATATTCAATGTTAGAATGGGTCACCAATCTACCACCTAATAATATTACCGACATTTAGGTATCTTACAAAATGCACCCGTACTTTATTACTTAAGCACAAAGTAATACTGAAGGTGTCCCCTCCCCCTTTGTGTGACGTCACAAATTTTCCAACTTTATACATGTATTTGAAAAAAATTAAAACACAACGGCAGTTTCTTTTATTTTGGTTCAGAGACATTTGACGTCACAAAGCTTTTGACCTCCTGCCCGTTGTCACACAATATCACATTTCAATGACCCCCCTTAAAGTGTGACGTAATTTATGGATGACCCGTTATATTGCACGCTATAAGCAGAATTTGACTGCACTTTCTACCTTTAAGATCTTCTGTAACAACCCAAATTCGCAGTTAAGAAATTTCATTTGATAAAAAAAATCACGAAAAATTGGTTACTACCATTGAGCGTTATGAACATTACATTAAAAAAATCAATAAACCCAGCCATATTTGTTTACTAGCTATATCTGCGATGCGAATATAAGAATTTATTATGTAAAAAGCTTTGATCTTGGAAACATAAAAGGGCTATTAAAAATGTTTTTCTTTCGGAGCGGTGATTGAGTCAAAAGTAAACAGTTCTCGATTGAGTCGGAATTTTATTATGTAATTTCCCTGGTCCGCGATTTCGTTGGATTCTGATTACTCATTGTTGTTTGAATAATAGAACTTCTCTCTGTAACGATAAATGTAAAAAAAAAATGTTTTCTGCTCTTTTTATTTTATTCGACTAACTGATGTATAATGGCTTTTTTGTAACTGCCTACGTCCATCTCTGATTCAGTTAGATGTTGATTTTTCTTTTACAATAGTAAAAGAGCCATGTATTGTAGATACTTAATATGTCCAAAATAAATGGCGTGGCGTCGTTCTTTACGCCTCGTCTCGGCTCTTATCTTTGTACACCTATAAATATGAAAAAAAAAGAAAAAAAAAGTGGAACTATAAACAGATAGTTAATGAAACGATAAGAGAGAAAATATAATAAAATAAAAAATGTATAATGTAACAATTGGCACGGGCCTCATGGCTGTGGTGCGTAAATTTAATAACAAAAAAAAAAAAAGAAATAGAGTCCCGTATTTTAAGAAAGTTAGGGACATAATGATATTTTTGTTCGTAAATTAGAGTTGCTTAAAGGAGAAAGTACGTCCATAGAAAAATAAAGCTTAATATTTTTCGTGTATTGTATTTGGTAGTGCATAGAGTTTTCAAAGGGGTCTAAAAAGCGACAAAGGTATTTGCGCCGATGTGACAGAATTGTCTATAAATGTCTATGAGCTACGATAGTTGCTTGTTAATGAGGTCAGCCTGATGATTGTTTGCTACTTTAATTAAATAAAAATGTGCCCTACATTCCGTTTTAATGTGTGAAATAACACTTTCTTTGCGCTATTGAATTTGTTCATGAAATTTTATAGAACATGTAAAATTTTACGTCGGACCACACAGTATCGGTTCCTAAATGGGTCCTGATTTTTTTTGGTTGTTTTAGGTTATAGTTCTGAAAGTTTTTGGTTATTTTAGATAGAAAGTACCAAGTTCAGTTCTGAAATCAGACTGACATTCATATACTAACCTTCTCGCTATGTATTAATGTATTCAGTAACTTTTATAATCAGACGAAGGGTATTTGCTCTCTCGTTACATAAAACTGCTAAGAATTAGTTTCATAAATAAATAGAAAAATCAAAAAATGTTCCTTTTCCGTTCGCAAACAAAATATATTACAAAGGTTATTTAAAAAGTCACTCGGCCGGTAATAAACATAATAATTTTCAGAACAGTGTTAGTGACTTTAGTTTCAAGGAAACGGCATAATAGAAATAAAATGTTCTCCGTGTTAATAACTAGATTAGTGTCGACTGGGATAAAAGTTAGTGTGCTCGTAACCTCTTCTCTCTCTTCAGTTGAGTTATCTGACTCCTATTATCACATCATTCGACAAAGTTGAGCTAAATACAAATTTTTATCCCTAACAATGGCGTATTCAACGAAAATTGGATGCAGTAAACAAAAACTAGTACCCGTGCGCAAGTGGGTATAACGCACCCCACGCTGTCCGACTCACGACAAGACTCAGTCGGAATTGGTGTCCTGGAGGTTTTTCTACGACTTTTCATGTGCAAATCGAATCTATGTAAGCCTTTAAAAAAGTTAAATGTACTCAACTTAAAAGCAAATAGTATAAAATTACCCAAAAAGTAATTGACTGCGAGATTGAAACGGTAAATAGAGGCAACAGCATACGAATGTAGTACATTTTCATTCCATTGCATACAGATTCAACAATTTTAGTTCTTCTTCTACAGCTTGAGCTGTCAGCCCCCTATTATCACATCATGCAACATATTCGCGCTAAATACAAATTGTTATCCCTAACAATGGCGTATTCAGCGAAAATTGGATGCAGTAAACAAAAACTAGTACCCGTGCGCAAGTGGGTATATCGCACCCCACGCTGTCGGCCCGCGATAAGACTCCGTCGGAATTGGTGTTTGAATTGTCATTAATTCCCCCACCCGGCAGATGTCGCGCTAGTCCATTATTTTTGACACATACTTCTGTCATTTGTCGTTAGAATGATTTATATTTACTTTTATCAGATGATTGCGAACCCTTTTTTAGTAGTGCTATTAAAACGGAGACCGGAATTAACCTTACAGCTATGTTACTCTGTGTTTATTACAGTTTTGCTTTATTAAAGAATACTTACCTATAGCGCGCACCTTATAAGATTCCTGTTTTACCTATGGAGCTATCAAGATTCTTATATTTAGTGCATTGATAATAACAGTGTAAGTATTCCGAGAATTCTTATAAGAAATGCACGTTAAACTGTCTGTAATATAAATCGTTTCCACGCGGATTAGCACCAAAAATGCAGGCTGCATTCCCGAGTTGAGTCGCTAAGCTTTTCTTTGAGAAACGGAAAATCCATCCCTCTTGTCATCTGACGAGACCGAGTTTAAGTGTAAAAAGGGAAAAAAATACGTTGGATTTATAGAACACAAATATTTAATCTTCTTGTACATATACAGGTTGACTGGCGAGACACTTACGATACTCGGGGTCCTAATATAAGATGATCATATATAACGAAAAAAAATTAACAGTCAATGGAAATATCAATTAACTACTACGTGAGATTAATAAAAGTTAACTAAATATGTAGGGAACGCATGGGTATACTAGCGCGGACGCACGATAAAGGTCCGTTTTCCCTTCATACTTTAGCCCTGGCCTAGGACACGAAAAAATACCTATTTCACTCATCACTTATTTGTTTAATAAGCATAGCTAAAATATTAACTGAATTGTTTTATTTATTTGCGCGATATCAATTCTCACGTTTAATTCCGACTGACAGCCGTCATTAATTGTTTTTATAACTGACCAGTTTTTTACGTTGGGATATGCAATTACGAACAAACTTTTCCGAACAGAAAATTTTTTGTGGTCTTACGACCACACTTCATTTAATTTTAAGGAAAGTTGGTCAAAAGTTATGTACCTATTTTTATAATATAATTATAACGAGAATTGAGTACCAAATAGAGTATAAGAATAACTAAAGTATTCTAAATGTCTCGCTATTTTCCCTGTATATATTATCAACTTCAGCCCGCGACTTCGTCCGCGGTTTCTTTGACTTTCATACAAAATTCCAGTCGCTATTAAATTTTACCCCTTTTAAATTTCATTCGTGACATAAATAATCTATGTCCTTCTTCAAAGTCCAATTTACCTCTATACCGAAACTTATCACAATTGGTTGAGTGATATAGCCACAAAGTAGACAGAAAGGTGGCTACAAGTTGCGCAATCATTTTCAAGCGTGAAGGGGGTGGGGGGGGGGGGAGGGGGGGGGTATCTAACACTGAAAGAATTTATCAAATCGGACCAGCAGTTCCTGAGATTAGGGCGTTCAAGCAGACCAACTGTTTAGCTTTATATATTAATAAGTAGTAAGTGTGTTTAAAAAAAATATCATTAAAACATTTATAGCAAATATTTTCATTTTTTTTTGCTGGGGACCTCATGTATGTTAATAGTATAAAACAGCTATGCATTATCTGATTCATGGGGTCAATTTAGGTTAGTCACGTTTGTATTATACAAATCTCGTTTACACAACGTTTACCACTAATGATCCATATAAACTAATTTGCATTCCAATGTCAGATGAGCTATAAATGCGTCGCTACTTAATCAGGGACATTAATTTTGTTAACAAATTCTAGTCCAGTCAATCTAAATTTGTTTTCATGTGCTATCATAGAGCTAAGACCTGGTCTATTAGACATTTATTTGGATCGCGAAAAATGCTCTGATCATCGTGTCAAAATGTTTCAACTACACATGAACAGGAAACATTATAATTATTGATATATTATTCATCGCCCGAGTCCTCCTCGGTAAGAATAATCTAATATTACTGGAACATTCGTTAAATTCTACTTACGGTGGGCGGAGAGAGAGAGCCGATGTTGGCGGCATTTCGGTTGTGGTTAGAGCGGAGCACGTCTATGGGCTGTGAGCGCGGCACCGCGCACGTGCTCGTCGGGTTCTGTTCAAACGTCACTGTTGTTATGTACGAAATAAAAGTTCCTCCAATTTCGACCATAACTCTACTATACCAAGAGAATGAAATTACTTTACATTAATTCGCGACAAAAATTATGATCCGCTTTGTAAACACAATCTGGCAAATAAATGATTTGAAAACAGTTGGAATTGAGCCTATGTTTGTTTAGTCGTAAAATAAACTGACTCTGAAGTAGATTTGCCACCATACATATTTCTAATGAAATGAAAACGACAAATTAGGAGTGTCTTACATATGTGACATCAATACTTAATATAAATATACACATAAAGTGCCTTCCATATCACACAGCAAAAACTTTGTTAAGACACTATAGCGTCGTAAATGTTACCTATAACAGCGGATCATACCGAATTGGTCTAAGCATTTTTTGCGTTATACTAATGAAATGTCATGTTTTAATATACAGCAAAAAAAGCGAAAAGAACAGAAAGACAAACTTAGAGTTAGTGGTAAAAACCAGACAAGCGATATAGAAAACTATTATTAGTGGATAACATTTTAGGGATTCTCGGTTTCACACTTTACGGTAAAGTGCATACAGTCAAAAAATGCACGCCTCTCAGAATTCACTTCTACACGCAAAATGGAGCGTTGTTGCGTGTTTGCGTCTACGTGTAGACACAAACACGCAACCTTGTCAATATCATTGATTTACATTGCGCAGTTGAGTTTGAGTTTACAATACAAACGCTGTACGCACACAAGCAAGCGTAGCAATTAATATTTACTTTCACACTTTAAAGTAATGGCTTTTAGTGGAGTGACACTATACCGGTAAATGAAACAGTTCTTTATAATTGCAGAATCTGGATCATATTAGGCATAGGCACAAATGGTGCTAACTAAACAAGTCGAAGGGGCTGTAGTTGATTCAACGACGCTTCTATATTCAAAAAAGTTTGTACAAGATGGAGGCAAAGATATAATAATTTTAGAAACATTGGGACGTCTACCACCATATCCTGTAGTGGTAAATTCCAGGCTATCAAGTAAATCTTAAACATCAATCAAGAAGCATGGTTTTGGCAAACAATGTACCAAGTAGTTGCGGCACCATGAATGTTTATATAAATCATATTAATTTATTTAAATTATATAATAAACAAACTTACTTTTTAATATTATTAATAATTATTTATTTATTTTTCCCTTCACGATTGGTGCGACCGCTTGCTTGGTCGATGGCCATCTGCTCCAGGTTGAGGGTCATACGATGCCACAGGTTGTGCGTCTTACCCAGGTATTTCATCATGGGTCTGAAATTTATTTTATAATATTAAAGACTTGTTTCTTAATTTCCAAGTAAACTGCTTAGAAATTTAGTTAAAAATTTTAATTAAAATAGGCTCACTGGGATATTTAGAGGTAATACTTTATTAATTATTATTTGTTGATAAACTGCTTGATGAATCCATAAATTTTTAAGTTTTGATGATTTTGATCAATGCAACAATTAATATGTATAAAGGCACTTCATGATAGGTGAAGACTCATCAGCGGGTGTGCTTCACGTAATAATGATTTGGTTTGTTTGTCATCATCCAATACTGGGTTACTACGGACAGATTATTTATCAATTTTCCATGGATTGACCGTGCGTGTATCGAGTCTGTCGTATTACAGAGTACGGAACCAGGACAGTAGTCGGGACTTGTGACCCAAGTGTAGGTTTGAGGGATCACTTTAACGTGCACACGAACCCTCACCTCCACTGCTCGTATTACCTTCTGTGCCCAACCAATTCCCATCCGATCTTATCCTATAACGATATCTTTCTTTTAATCTTCGTCATGGAGATGGTAATCAATGTTATTTCTTCGAACGGCTTTAAGATTGCTAATGGATGGCGTTTTCTAATTTACATTGTACAACTTAACTCATATAGATGTATAACTTAACTCAGAGATAATATTTCACAGCGCAAGGTAAAACAGATCACAAAGAAAATAATTAATGATATGTAACATACGGTTTTATGGTAACGGGTGGGTTGCATCGGGCGAGCGCTTCAATAAACGTGTTGAGTGCACTGAGTGGTTGGTCTCTTTGGATGACGTGCACACCCGATATTATGAACGGCACGATCTCGTTCATTATCGTCTGAAAAGGGAATAATGTTACAATTGATCCAATCAGGAATTATTTTGAAAAATCTAAGACACGCATTACTATGCATAAATCTGTATACAGGTTGACTAGTGAGACACGATACGGGACCTGATATTTGATGATCATACATGACGAAACAAATTTACAGTAAATATAAATATCAATTAACTACTGTGTGAGATTAATTATGTACGGAACTCGTGGATATACTAGAGTGGACGAACGATGATGATTAGTTTTCCCTTCAGACTTTAGTCCTGGCCTGTCTTAAATAGGCAAAATCTCGGAAGGCACCTATCTCACTCATTCGAATCACTAATTTGTTTAATAAGTATAGTCAAAATGAACTGAATTATAATTTTATTTCGACTGACAGCCGTCATTAAATCTTTTTTATAACTGGCCAGTTTCTTTTTGCTGGAAAATGCATTAACTTAACTGTTTCGAATAGCAAATTTACCCCACAACGTACAGCCACACTTCGTCTAATTTTAAGGAAATTTAGACAAAAATTAAATAACTGTTACATTATTATAACAAGAATCGAGTATTGAGTACTCTCGTTAAGAATTCTAAGTTTATGAATTTTAGAGCCTAAATAGCTCAACGGTATAAGGTATGAACTGAAATCCGCACGGTACCCGGTTGAAGTCCCACCGCCGTTGGGGTATTGTCGCACCTACTCCTAATACAAGCTTTTAATTTAAGCTTAGTAGGAAGGGAAAAAGGAATATTCGACATACCTAAAAAGTATTCCTAATATTCTTAAAAAAAAAAGTGTCTCACCAGCCACCCTGTATAATAGATACACTCACAGATAGTTGTCTTTCGTCGAGAGCGGACCACAGCGCAGGGAACTCGCACCCACTCCTAATACAAGCTTTTCATTTAAGCTTAGTAGGAGGGGAAAAGGGAATATTAGACATACCTAAAAAATATTAATAATATTCTTTAAAAAAAAAAAAAAATCTTTATGCAATTCTTTAACTGAATGGAGCGTTGAGAGCGTAAGTTAAACTTTACTTTTTAGCCCTACCCTTATGAAACAAAAAATAAATAACATTAAGTTACTGCTCCTATCCCAAATAAACGCTAAAAAGCAATTAAAATAGAAAAGCACAGGAATTCGTTAATGTTTTCGACACAAAAACCTATTCCAGTAAATGACCAACTTCACACGCCACACAAAGTTCTAGACACTCGACATCCATGGAATGACAGTCGTTTATATTTCTGACAAAAAATGCAAGTCAGCTGTAAGCATGTCAAATACTCGTTCAAAGTGCGTACGGTAACCTCTTATCGCGTCCAGCGTTCACCGGTACAATGTCAGTTCGATAACAAACATCAATGTCTCGCAACTTATTGCGCTCGGTAGGTCGTACTGTACTGTACGAACGCTAAAAGAAAGCGAGTAGATAACGGTAATGTTAGGCCGAGTTTATACTGCGCATGACTATCATTAAATAGTATAAAATGAAGTCGCTTCCTCCCTTTATACGCGTAGATCTATTAAACTTCGCAATGAATTTAAATGCGGTTTTCACCAATAAACAGACTGATTCAAGGAGATGGTTTATATCCATAATACATTCATATTACAAGAGAGAATTTCAGGAATTTGTAACGTCATGTCGTCACTGAACGGATTTTTGTACGCTTACATTGCGTGCGTTGGCTAAACCTTACGACATCCAAATGATATAGTACGGAACTGTATATCTTCAAAAGATCTACTAAAAAGCCATAGAGATTTGCAATTATTTTGATGAACTGTAAAAGTTTAACTGTACTTGGGAGATGTGACGCTAAAACGGTGCGATTAGTCATTAAATAGCGGTTTTATGTAGTTTAAACTTCGATAGTGAAGTGTACAAATAGGGTATGATCATTATTTGTAGGAAACTTTAATGTGATCTATAAAATATTCGAATTACATCTCCTTACACTGTAACATAGGCATTTTGCAGTACCTACGATGACCTGTAAAGGTTTCACTATACTGGAAACTCTTATAAAAAGCTATAGAGTTAACGGAGTTTATACTTCTATCGTGACGTTTACTGCCGGTAAATTTTGCACTGAAATAAGCATCGTTAATAGAATATTTTTACGTCTTTGTAGTCCATGTAAAGAAGACTTACTTACTCATCTGCCGCAGCGAATCGAAATCAGTCTTGGTCTCCGAAAAATCTCGGAAATATATGCTTCTTACTGTATTTCTCTCGAAGTCGGGGTTAAAGGTAATATATCATAATTATGTATATCAAGAGACACATCTGTTATCACTGATTTTATATGATGAGGTATGTTTACATTTACGTGTGAAATATGCTTCTGACAGAAACATCTCAACTCCTTAATATATATCTTCTTCTTTAATAAGGTATTCCTCTCGGTGATCAGTGGAAGCACAATATTCCTCATGGTGTCCAGAACCATGATAAAGTATGGTTCGATTGGCTTTCGGTTAAAAGGATTATACGGTACTACATCGGCCACCCTCCATTAAGTTCTCCCGCGACATTGGTTTCCTCTGGTTCTGGCGATCCTGCCGATCTAGGATTGGTTTGCACAGCCACCAAAGGAGATGTACACTGCGTACATAACCATCATCAGTAAAAGATATAAGGGCCTATGATGATGAATGACGTATTATACTATCCCCTGATACTACGTAAATATTATTAAATATTTACTGTAATTATATCACACCAAATTGTTGTATGCGCGCGTCGTAATCACACTGATCACCTATGGGTCCGGGATTCAACTCGGTAAGAGATTTCTCTCAATTTTTTCCTTTATGATATACAATTGAGATTTACATTATTTGGTTTTGAGTTCTATAAATAGTAATAAAGCATTAATTTGTAAAACTTTTAATAACCCATTGGCGCAGTTGGCAATAACCCAGCCTTCCGCACTGGGCTTTTTGGGTTCGATTCCCGCCTCGAGTCTGGGTGTATATAAGCATGTATTTATATGTACGTGTCCGAATATTCAACGATAAGCGGCGTCCAGAGGATTGGTCATACGACGTCGTCTACCGAAACTTAGATGGCGTTAGTTGTTTGAACTTTTTTACAAAAAAAAAAAAAAATGATAGTTGCCCATCTTTCTATGCCTGTCCTTTTCGAGAATACTTAAACCAAGGGTATCCAGGGCGTTGGATAGGGCGATTTGGTCCTATATTATGTCCAGCCCGTTCACCCTAACTAAACCTATTGGGGTTGTCTCAAAGACAGCGTTTACTCAAAACCCATCGCCACATTGGACGAGCTTCGCTATAAATCACTCAGGCTGCAGCACATATTAATAAAAGAAATTAACAACAAATTAAATGATCTGTTTTAAGGCGATGTCAAGTCTATATTAATGCTGGCGGTAAACAATTTGAAAATTAACTGTAATATTATTAAGGAAATCACTGAAAAAATTATGTAAAATTGTTTTTTTATACATTCAACATTTTTCAACATGAAAATACCGATTTTGGACATATAGAAGACATGATTACTATCATCTTACATCAACGATAATTTAGGAAATTTGGTTCTCGTTCAAAAAGTACGCATTTTTTTTCTGACAAGTTTTCCAAGCCCTAGAATACACTGTTTTAGAATCTCGATTCGTTGCGTCAACTTTCAAAAAACTTGCCACTTATAGTGTTCATACATATTTTTCTTTCACGTTTCACGATGAGTGTAAGTAGGATAAAAATAAAAATCTTCCAAAACTTTTCATTATTATTATAATAATAATTTATATTTAAGTACGTATCTATGTTTATTATACTTGAAACTTTAATTGTTATTAATTTTAAGTTACCTTAATCTTTAATAAATGTAATACAAGATTAAAAAAAAAAATTTAAAAAATGTGAAATAAGCTTAAATTATAGTAATTAACTTTGTATGAATTTATGACAGTAGACAACTTTTTTCAAAGCGTTTAAATTGGCAAAGTTTCGGCATATGTGAGCACGTAAATCAATGCTAGGCCCAAGGTCTAGCGGCGTCCTTGTCGTCGGTTAAGCGCGGGTTTGATCCCGACTGCTAACCAAGGTTAACGGTCAGTCTTTTTAACTTCTGAACATGAAACAATATTATGTTTAACAATTAGAAGGTTTTGACGTAATGATGTAGTAGTAAAAAATTAACGAATATAATTTTTAAAGGCATTGCCCAAAAAAGGTTATTTTAGGTATTGTGTCAAAATTTAAATATGTTTTTAGTTCTCATTGGGGTTCCGTAGTCCT
This sequence comes from Charaxes varanes, assembly GCA_024363005.1. NCBI lineage: Eukaryota > Metazoa > Arthropoda > Insecta > Lepidoptera > Nymphalidae > Charaxes > Charaxes varanes. The sequence goes on from JANCMC010045030.1 coordinate 174,990, forward strand.
ACAAGGAACCGCCCGTCTGTCCGCCCACAAGCTGGTCCATCTTAGGATTAACAAACTATAAGATGCAGAGACTTCAATTGTCTGTTTTGATAGAACGTACTAAACCCTCACTAGAAAAATTATTTTGATCGAAATCGGACAAAAAATGTTGAACTTATTTAACAAACGCTTTCGTGTAAATATCCAACGCGTATCAGATATGGCACCCTCCTATATAGGCGTATATTGACACGCTCTTGGCCACTTAAAAAAAAATTAATACTGGTTTTATATAAATTTACTCTTCTCTGTAGCACTGAAAACGTAATAATTAACTGGTTTTTTTTAATCTGTCTATTTGCTATCACAATTTCAATATTTCTTGTCTAGAGCAATGTTCATAAAAGCCTGATTTGAATGATGAAAAGGCCCTAGGATATGTATCAAGTTAATAATAATTAGGATTTTTCACTGCACCGCATATTCCACCATATTTTCTGGTGTCTAGTGAAAAAAAGACCTTAACAGGTCTTATTGTACACATATGGAATAACCATCAGGCAGGCCGTATGATTTTTTGGAATCTTTTATTAAGTTCTAGCAGTAATGTCAGTGAAAGAAATTTACTGATAGCAAAAGGTTTAATATAGGAACCGGGTAAGGTAACCTAATATAAGTGACCAATCGTCCAATTTCAGGGTGGTGATCCTACGATAACCGGCAAGGACGCAGGTCGACCTCGATTTAGCTGCGAACGACTTTTTTTGCCGCAAATAAGTCATCGCGCTGAATAATATTGCTTTAATTCATGACATACGAAATTCCGGGCCGGATATAGCCTATTTATCAAAATAACCGCCTCGTATTTCAAGTGGGTTTCCGTGAACAGGAAAAAAGGGAAATAGGCTTCGATAGCTACCAGCGAAAGGGATTGGGTTAGATCAACGAAGGTCCATAGATTACAATGAAATGGGACAAAAACCGCATAGAAAACTATGCATCTATTCTATGTCGCTTTTGTCCCACTACATTGGATTCTACAGAACTTTTTCAATAGATTTTGAATAATTCTTTTTCTCTTGACGCGTATCTCATAATGAATATTCCGAGGAATTTTAAACTGCAGCTGAATTTCACCACCAGACATTGTGTCAAAATTCCGTCCATACTACTACGATGACAAAAATCATGCTATTCGAGATTTTGTAACGTTCCTTACGTTACAAATTTTTTTGTAAAACTAAAAAACTCAATCAATTATAGTAATAATAAGAGGAATTTGGTCTATTTATGTATGCAATTAAAGTAGTGAGGGTAAGATTGCGGAAAAAGAATACTATGCAATGCAGGCAAAGTAGCGGTTAACGACTAGTTCCTAAATAAAGTGCCTTGAAACTAAAAATGTTCATCGAAAGTATAGTAGCCAACCACTCAAATAAATTAGATAATAGGCGAGTGATTATCCCATTGTACCGAATTAGTTCGAACTCAATGCCAATTCACAAAAGATACGAGTCAGCCAACCTCCACACGTACCTTAGCTCTTTATGAGCATTGTCACCAATACTTACGTCAAGATAGGAGCGCCCTACTTCGTCTTCCATAGTTGGCATACAGAAACTATCATTTCGGAGAGAAAACATTTAGATATCAAGAGAGTGGTGGGATATCTGAGTACCAACCTGATCCAGAAAAAGAAGCATTCGGATAAGCCTACAGTTTATCTAAATGAAAATGGCATCTTGAACATACCTGGTGTACAGACCATTAAATAATTTAAATTTAGAAGGTAGCAATTCTAAACTAAATTTTAATCAATGTTTTCATTATACAATATACATGTAAAAAGGATTGTTCTCCATTTTGAAATATAGGTAAAGAGAGAGAATATATAATAAATAAATATATACTTTCAAGGTGGCTAGAAGCTATCTGTGTGGTGGCTTTCTTAGCGTCTTTGCGCGATATATCCTATAGGATAAGTTGGGAAGATGGGGAGTACCCCATCTTCCCATTTCCCACCGCACCATAGGTGTGTTGTTATGTCGGAACCATAAAGACATTTGAATGATCATTGCATTGATCATGTAGTGTGCCGGGGACTTTGTGTAGCTGTGCAACGTTTTGTAGAGCTTTGTAGTCGTCAAGGACAAAAATGTACCAACACTTTGAGCTATGACTGGCTCTAGCATTAGAGGAATTGTTTGGACTAAGGCCGGTAGACTACTATGCATAACAGTTAAGCCCAATACAATTTTTTTAATATTTTTTAAGATAATTTTTTAGAAGTTCAATTTGAAGCACTTAAATAAGAAGTCATTAAATGATATAAAAATTAACCCGTAATAAAATAAATATTGCGTGTGGCTTAAAGGTCAATGTACACAGCTTTACAGATTTTTGTCATGCGTACAATAGTGCGCTGTATTAAGTCACATTTCAATTAGTTCGGATATTTTTGTATAATTGTTGTTGCACCTGTTAGGTCGTTAATATATTAATGTATCATGTGGAGAGTTTTGATAAATTTTTTGGACACCGCACGTCGTGTCACACCTCGAAAATTTATCCCCACGCTACATCTCGATTATTGGAAAATCTGATAAGTTATGCTGAGGGGTTACATCTTTTTTGGGATATTAACGCTGTACACGCCTTGATTATATTTACCTACTGATATATAGCCAGTCATTATCATTGTTAAGTGTTCTATGTACTTTCTAATAATGTATGTATACTGTTACTTATTTTTGACATAATGTATATAAAATACAGTCACATAACCATGTAAAATTTGTAACATTGGTTTGTTTGACTCTTGGGTTAATTACAAACGTGATCGGGTGTATCGCCGACGCTGCACTCTATTGTATTACCCTCCCACCATTAATCATCGAACCTGTTACCTTAAACGCTTTTCATCGCACATTGAATTGAGGACGCCGCTATGTTATTGATAATGATGGAATCGGTCGTTACTTCGCGAAAGTCCATGATTAGCACAGGTGTACAAGAGTACTTCGCACTGCGATTGGTCCGGAAGTTTGAAGTACTTGAAATTGGTACCTCGGAGTAATTTTGTTTAGCCCAGTTTTGGTACAGGTTTTTGATATTAATTGATTGGTTTAGACGAATCAATTAATATCTACACCTACTACGTGTTTTTAGTTTTTTAGAGTCAATAAAAACTAGAGTCTTATTCAGCTAACATCTAGGACCCTACTGACCTATGCAGGTTTCCAAATTTTAAGCACGAGGTCTTTATGGATACTTTGTAATGAAATCATTCTTCTTTTGTTTTTGTTGCATATTATTGCAGAGCAAAAAAAATAAATGAATAAGCGCAAATTTGCAAATAGAAAGATAAAAATTCTATGCAATGCTGTAACCCAAAACGTTACATCTCCGACACCATCATAAAAAAGCAGCACTGATCTGATTCTCTGTTGTGTCTCAACGCACGCTTGTCTCTGAAGCTGGAGAGTCATCAGATGTAAACTTACAAAGGTTATTACTTATTAGTAAAGTAATTACGAGTTTCTAGTTAGCGTGGACTTTACACCTAAATCAACTACATATCCCATTGCAAATCACATATTTCAATGTGTGGAATTTGGGGTAAATACGTTTACAGCAAAAAACCACGATACCCACCGGTTCCAATAACAGCACAGAATACACATAAAACACACACACAGTTTGATGAGACACAGTACAGACCTATAGTTCACATTTTCGCTAATATCACCGATTAATTTCGGCCTACGTCATTTCAACTTGATTTTGAAAATGTAAAACACGACCGGGAAATTCGCCACCATGATTGATTTTTTGGCGCGAAAGCACGTTACGGAAGCCATGACTTTTTTTTTATTTAAAAAACAACGTCAATCACGTCGTTGGCATATTTTTGAAAAGACCACGCGAGAAGCATGTTTAAAAATGAATCACAGATATTTTTTTGAAAACTATTTTTTTTTTTAATTTTTCACTATATTTTAGAAGTAATCCATTTTAGACTATTTTTTCGCCTTTTTTGGGATATTTGTTTATTTTTGTTTTGCACTTAGTTGCTAAGGCGACATGGTTCGCAAGAAAGTTGTTCCTCTACTGACCATTGTACGAAGAAAGAGGGTGGCGATGGGGTGCGCCGTTAATCAAGGGGGAGGCATAATTTTGCTTTTTTTAATTATGCCGAAGTGCGTTCGAATTTTGCGCCAAATTGGCGATTATTTTCGGAGCTATCTAATGTTTTAGGTTCATTTAGGAAATTGCCGATATACGTCTGACCTCGAATAACACATCTAGGTCGAAATTATAAAAAGATGTACTTTATACATATTTTTAAGGCAAGTATTTCACCATATCTAATGGAATGCGACGATAGAGTCCAAAGTGAAGTGCTCTTGTTTAGACGGTGCACATTAATTGATGATTTAAAAGTGTGTAGAATAATCTAGACGCTTTTAACTTATTGTCAAAAACTGCAGTCTTCAGAAGCCTGTATGGCTATAGTGTATATGACACGTTGTTGTTTATTACGGTACGCGTTTTTATTGTCTTATGCTATTTCTTTTTTATTTTATAAAACAAGGGGTAGAGGAGCAGGCGGTTTACCTAAGTTACTACCGACGCTCATGGACAACTGCAACACCAGAGGGTTCGCAAAGACCAATACTTGCTTTCAGTCATCTAATGATGAATAATTATTAATTCAATTAATAAAATTTTTAATTGATACACTGAAAAATGAGAAACGAACGAAACCACTACTATTGAATTACGCTCACTGATGATCTTTTACCCATCCTGTTGTGCCTTTAAGTATAATACAAAGTATTCCAAACATTTTGTTTGTCATATTTGGAATACACTTCATAGTAGCTAATATAAGCTTAATAACAAAAAATTTAAAAATTACATTCTATCAAAATGCACTATACATATTATTATATTATTATCTATAGATCTAATACCTTTGAACTAACAATCCTTGTAAAATCTGAATCTCTAAAACGGCTCCAACCATTTACATGAAATTGAATATGCAGGTGGTTTCGTGATTAATCGATCTGGCTAGGTTTAATTTTTTGAAAATGTCGTTTTGTAAATGCTTTCAGGCAATGAAAAAATGCTACTATATCATAAGTATGAGATAGTAAAATTGCACCACAATCTATTAAGTTATAATAGCTCAGGTGGAAAAGGCGACCGGCCCCGATATTATATTAAACATGCCGGTTCGCGCTAAAAATTCGAATTTACAAATGTTGCTACTATCTACGATATATCAGTTAATATTTCAACCTTATCAAACACGTCACATATCTTCCTCGTTATACCGTTTCTTTGATTCTCGGTGACTAAAGCTTTTGACTGTGTACATCACGGTGAAAACCGACTTGATAGTTCTGATGGCACTTTGTAATATTGCAAAGATATTTTCCATAAATTCGTGCCTGCTTCTTTTTACCTAGCATTATCTATCTCAGTTTAGTACAAGAGTTAAATTGCTGAAGATGTGCAGCTCAAATTGGATAATCATGCCTGCTTGTTTATCAATCATTTAAGCACACAAAAATCATATTAATTTGACTCGCTAACTTAATGCCTGTACCGTATAAAATGTATGTTACTTGATTAAAAATTTACAATATTCAGAGGGGCGCAGACGAGTAATATTTCAAGAGAGCCGGGTTACAGGCGCTGAAATATTATAGGGTCTAATTTTAGGTATTCAGACACTTGGGTCCTGGGCTGCTTAATAAATAAAGAGCTGGATAAATAAAATCTCGATGAAAATCATATTCATACGCTTTTTATTGATTAAATAAATGTTTATGTAGAAGTAAGGAAACCGATGTAAAATTCATAGCATGTAGAGCGACGGAGATTCATAATATTTTAAGAAAACTTAGCTGGTCACCATATTGGAGTCAATATATTTGTCGATCAACGTTTGATTTATTTGAAGATACATCGAACGTATGTATCTATTTGTTTAGTAATATTCTTCTAGAGGACCCATCAGATGGGGTCCTGCCCGAAGTTTGGGTTACTTACTATTTACTACACTCTGTTTTCCTATAATATTGTCCCCGTTCCCATCTTCTTCTCTTTCTCTTTCCCGTTCCCGTTCCGTAATGGTCCACTATCTTGGCTTAAACATGAAAGATAGACATGCTGTCGCGGGCATTTTTGTAGAACTATTTAGGATAAACATTTCCTTTATACACTATATACGTGTACGAAGCTAACGGTTTTTTCAGCACACGCCAGAATAGCAGATATTTCAGAATTTACAGATAGCAAAATGTTCTCCTACTAACTTGTTATTTATTCTTGTTGTTATCGTTATTTTATCGACAACTGACACAATATCTTTATAATTTATAGCCTATGTATATTCTGACGTATAAACTGTATTAAAATCCATTCTGTACTTTTACCGTGAAAGAGCGTGAAACATACATCCATGTGGACAGACTCGCGTTTATAATATTAGTAGAATTAGCCTAAATCATACCAATTAATTATAGACAGGAAGTTAATATTTATCAAGCATCATGTATATTTTAATAAATTATTTCGTATTATGGAGGCATGAATGTATGCATATTCTTGCCTCGTCTCATTTCTTTCCCGTTCCCGTTCCCATTCCCGTTCCCGTTTCTGTAATTATCCAATAGTGACTCCCATCCGATGTCAGGAACAAGGGATGTACCACCTCATGTCGTGCCCTGCGTGCCCTAATACCTGCACACAGGGATTTTAATGGCTGCATCAGATAGAGCCAATGATGTGGCCACTTTCTGGGCCGCTACTGTATTACTTCTGATTTTACTAAGTTTTTCATTGAATCAATAAGAAGAAGAGAATAGGACACATTTCATAATTTGTAGAAATTACAAAATTGTTATCCCGAAATTTTCAATAAGGATTATGTGCCAATTTCGGCTTCCAGCGAAACAATTGTGTATTAAAATTTATTTTAAGCGAAAATTACAAGAAAGGTTATTCAAAACGACTTCCTATTTCGCAGGAAATGAAGATCGTGCTACATTATAGTAAAACAACGGTCATAATGAAAGTATATTAATTTCGAGTAAAGTGCTTTTATTGGGCAGCGAACGGCTGGCTTTTAATAGCTTTATTAATTTTAACGAGTATTAAAACTGAGGTTATTTAAGCCGATGGGCTTGAGGTGATGAGATGGATCTAGGGCTGCCAATGTACCTCGGGGACAAAGAAGGCAGTGTAAAGATACATCGCATCCAGGGGGTTGATCTTCCTTTTTATCTGTCCGATTACTGGTTAGATCCACTACAGGTATGCGACCCCGGTCTTCCCTAGCTGCTATCTCCTTTCCCTCTACCTTTATATCTTTTTACGCCACCCCTTCCTTTACTCCTATTTCTTTATCTAATCAGAGGTATCATTGGGTGTGCAGCCGAATTGGATAAGCGCGAATGGGGATCGGAACGGGCCAATAACTCTTTCTCACATAAGATCGGCGTATAGCGGCGGCAATTCTGACATTTCAAGTGATGGTGTTGGTGACGCATTTCGTTCGGGTTTTGAGAGTTTCAGGTGGCCTTAATCCTTCTTTAAAGACCAGCAACGCATATGAGAGCCTTCTGTTGATGCAGATGTCCAGGAGCGTCGTTAGTAACTTGGGTGATGAACCGCCTGCTCGTTTGCCCCTTGTAAAAAAAAAACAAGTTGGTCGAACACAAATGGAGGTAGGCAGTACACTTGGCTATATGTTTAGCTGGTTGTAAGTCGGAAGAATATGGCCTAGATTGTGATTTGATCGGCAGAAGACACGAAATTTCTATCTAAAGATTTAAAAGGGTTGTACCGCTATTCCCCAAAGACGTTACTGGATATTGATCAAATACCTACAGTCAAATATACATATTTTATTTCCACAGGCTTTAATAAAATAATATTCGTTACTGATCCAAATTTTCATATTAAATTTTGATAACGTGGCAACCCTAAATGTATTCGTTGTGTATCAAGTTAATTAACCTCGCTTAACTCATCATCATAACATTTTCCATTTCAAAATTTTGCCTATGTTCAATATAAAACAGACAGATCAATTTTCTGTTATAACAATAAGTAATTAGCAATGAAACAGATCAATTTCATCAATGTATGTTATATTGAATGCATTTCTTTTCGATTCTTTAGCTGTATATTTATGTAAAAGCGTACTCAAATGCTTTAGATAAGTTTTACATTTGCATTTACCTACGTAGAGAAGGAATGAGAAGAAGGTAAGAAACCCGTGACAAGGAACATCAATAATAATAAAATTAATGAGAAATAAACAGAGCCCTTGCTGACTGCAGTCCTGATATAATCATGCCTGACATGCATTAAACAATAAACTACTTTGCTGAAATCTGCGAATGAATACGAGGGAAAATCGGTGCGATGCTTCAACCCGAAAGCTACACCACCGAATCCGCCACCAAAACACAGCACTACACTGACTTTCCGATGTGTCTCAACGCACGTTTCGCTGTTCGGTAACGCACAGCGATGGTGTCGCATCTTCAGACTGAAATGACCTCGAATTTTAATGTAATCCTTCACATATGTAAATAAAGTCACACTAGCGAAACTGTGTTAATGTACTGGAAACACGTTTATAGTCTACTCTAAAAAGTGTATGTAAGTTTTAATATAGTTAGAAAGATTTACACGCCATCTGTAGGCAAAATGCTATCATCTACGGGATAAAATCATCTAAAGACGCTGCGTATTAGTAGGTCACGATGACGAAACGTCAATCTCTAAAATAAACGAAAGGTCGCCTCTTATCACGAAATTTCTAAAACCGCGGGATGTACAAAAACGTAATTTGCCTGGGAGGTGGTTTATAGTAAACATCCGCTAAGGACGGATATTTCTATACGGCCAGAGTTAGGAAGGGCTCTCGCAAGTATAGGCAGACGAAGTTCCGGGATACAGCTTGTTAATTATGTAGGAGATTTTTTTTGTAGTTTTGGACGTGCCCTGGAGAGCTTTCGTGTAGGTTTTTTCTCCTTTTAATTCATAAATTGACATGTTTACATTTATAAAATGCCATTTGGGATTTCTACTCCTTTCGTGCCAGGAAGGACCTACCTCATTTTGGTCTACTTGTATATATATATATATATATATATATATATATATATACCCCCTTAAAACTGGTAGTGTATTTAATATGCTTGGATTAAGCAGTCTCTTTAAGCCATTTTTTTTTTAAATTTTGCAGTATATGAATAAGTTAGGTAATAGACTTATATAAGAATTTATTTTAACGATCAGTCAGTCTGAAGGTGCGTCAGGTTTTTTATCCATATTGACATAATAATCTCGAATTATCTATATTTAATAATGCACTGTATATTAAAGTACATTTTTAATGTCCAAAAATCTTTTTAATTGAATATATCATAAGGCAGTGAGGGCAAAGAATATTTAACGCTCATCGGAACTTTTTATACGATTATAATAATGTAGTGTTAGCAATGACGGTATAATATTATTATTAATTAACGATAGTAACATTTATTTTTGTACGCGCTCTCCGCTCCACGCCTTCAATAAACAGTATTATTATCTGCTGTAATATTTTATTTTTACCCAATTCCTACGTTTTTAACCGTGAAGATTATTCTACAACAAGCAAATATGTCTCGAGATCTGAATCCGGTAAAAGTTGCTAAGAATTTCCCCCCTCGAATATCTTTCTGGCCAAATTGCCAGCTTCAATGCTTCTGAACTAATAAGAGTTAGAGACTTCAATAATGGGAAGTAGTGCAAGTGTCCATGGGAGACGTTACTTAACCAATTTTGTCTTAACAATGCGTAATAGAACGTCAAAGTTTGTTTATAGTGTAAAAAATGAATATAAATCTCGACCAAGTGTGAGCACAATTTTTAATACGAGTCTTGGTACAATGAAGGCGATAAATCTGCTACAAATAGACATTATTTAGGATTCTGTATTTCTACAAGGAACCCTTATACGTTTCGGTCCGTACGTCCGTCCGTCTATTCGTAAGGTGGTGACCCCCCCCCCCCCAGGACTTCTAAATTATTACATGTAGACTTGAATTTTTCCATGATGATAGGACATGCTAAAGACTCATTATTTTAAACTAAATTGGACAACAACTTTTGAAGTTTACTTAACAAATACATCTATCGCGTATAAGATACGGAACCCTTCATATTTAAATAATAATAATAAATATATAGGCCTATATAACACACGGACGTCTGTTCCTAAGGTAGATCACTTAATGCCTGTGTTATAGGTAACAGCCGCCGGTTATAAACAAATATATATAGGAATATTGATATCCCCACAAACTCATGAGAGGTTTTTGGATATGAAATTATATACAAAAATTAATTGATGCAATACAGTAGCACCAATTGTCAGCGAGTGACAAACAGTTAAAACACAAAATAATTACAGTGCAAGATTCAGATAAATCACCTAACAGCTACTATAATGAGATAAACTGACCATTTTTCTGTTCAACTCTGTGGTTTCCAATCTTCTCTTGACTAAGGGCCACCTGATTTCACTAATTCTGTGAAACATCTGATACAGCGGGTTGGATATTAAGTTTTATATTTATTTATTACTGAAACAATCGGTAGAACAGATTTACATAACAGTAATTAAAAACTGTTGGCGCAATGACGCGATAAATGCGTCGATATACCTAAGTGCCTCTGCAACTCTCTCTTTACTCGACTTGGGAATCCTTCATTTCTTTCATCACATTAATGTCTGTCTAGTTTAGCTCCAGTTATAATGTATATTGTGTTTACCGTGTATATCTACGATACACGTGATTACTTGTGCTATATAAATATATATATTTCCCTCCATATGCTGCCCTTTGATGCTCATGATTTATTCACAATAATTTAGATGTTTCACATTTGGCAGATATCCAGCAATGGCCCATTTTTTATCTTAATCTATTTGAGCAGGACAACGTCTGTCACGTCGATTAGTAAAAAAAGGAATATTATTTTCAGTATAATTTGTATGGTACACCATTCCCCTCCCACGTTAATTTTTTGCAATTATTCACGGGTTTAATACATTCAACCCGTGAATAATATAAAAATAAATTTAAATTGATGGGACCTCAATTGAACTATTGCGGCCCGTGGCTGATCTTCAAACTACACTTTGGGAACCTCTGATTTAAATAAATTGTTAGAGTGACAGTTCTGCTCGAGGCGACGCCCGCGCAGTGAGCGTGGCCCGGGGGGAACCATGATAGACTTAATAACTTATTATACACTCTTGAACGCTGTCTAATTAATATTGTTTGAAATATTATGAAGTAAACTGACTAATGAACCTTTTTTTTTAAATAGGCCATACTTATAAAAGCTTGTCACTATGTTCGTACACTTTAATCTTCTAAACTAGTATTCGAATAATACTTTATTTTGTTACCGACTTCGAAAGAGGAAGAGGTTCTCAATTCGACTGTTTATTTTATATTTGTTACCTCAGAACTTTCAACTGGGTGAACCGATTTTGATGATTCTGTTTTTATTTAAAAGCTAGTGCTTCTCGTGTGGTCACATTTTAATTTGACCCATTTCTGATTGTTTAAAGTCGATTTTTTTTTAAAGAATGATTATTACGTCTGTCTTTCTGTATAGCTTGTGTATATTTTTATATGAGAAGGGACAAGCATGCATGCAGCTGACTTGTTTATATGTGACGAATAACGCTTATTAAGAACTGTTTATAATTAATCGAATCATTTATTGTTTTGTTTATAACACACAAAAAATGCGAGCAAAGTAGCAGGTAACAGGTAATACGAAGCCGCTTGACGTTGAAGGATTTGAACACTGTACTTTCCAACAAAGAGGCATCGAGCCGGCAATAAAATTTCATTAAAACAAAGTAAACAAGGCGAACGCCGCGCATTCCTTCTTTTTAATTTATACCACCAAAGCGCACGCGGCCGCGAATTATTCAAACTGGCATCCCACATTCATCTTTGGGTGAAATAAAATGTCCTTATGTTTGTATACGCTACCGCAAGTAACTAAGACGATACATAGGAATACTACCTGCTTCCCGGGACATATATAACACACGATCGTCTGTTCCTAAGGTAGACAACTTATTGCCTGTGTTATAGGGTAACCGACTCCGGTTAAACACAAACATTTTTTGTAGAAATATATAAATACATACAAGTTACTTTGTTTATTCAATTTATCATTTATTTTCTATTTATTTAAATAAAATAAAAACAAAAAAGAGGTGACAAAATTTCTTAGACATCAATATGTTTGATCGCGTTTTCGTATGAATTGAATCCGTTTGCACCGCGCATTCGCGTTCTATTGGGACGACTCGGACGCCTACAACATTTTTAAAAAGATGCTCACTGCTAACAAATACTCCTAAATACCATGAACAAGATACCGAGCACTCTCCCTGTTGAAATTCGGTTAAAAATTGTCGTGTAGAAGAGTTTGCTGTTAAATGTCTACATTTACCTGTATTAGTGGACTGTTATAATGCTTACATCGAGAAAAAATTTAAACAGCCCTCAAAGATTTTCAGCCAACTTCAGAATCTAGTTCAAGTGATCAAGACCTTCGCTTAAGTGTACACCTCAATACTCCTATATACCTAGATGATTTTTTCAATGATGTTAAATTGAAAAGTTGAATCTAAATGGTTATAGTAAATTTAAATCGAAATGCAATTTTTTCAAATTCAAAAGATGCTTTCTTCAAATATCTATATTCAGTATTCTATATAAATTAAATAAAGTCGTAGTAGGAGTGGCAGCGATACTAAATTTGTAGTTACAAAAGCGTTGTCGAGATCTATTGGATTACGTAGATTAGATGCAGAAAGGAAAAAAAGTAATGTTATAATAATAGTAAGGTCATGTTGCCAATAATACCCGGAGCGTAGTTTTATGGAGCCCGTAGTGGGTTTAACTACATTTCGATAAGAAAATTGTCCGATTAAAATGAATTTATAGAAATATTCACTATAAGTACTCTATTTTCCGGTCTGGCGATTTCAGCTCGTACCGTATTAAACGACAATGTGTTTCCGGAGAGTCTGTAGGGACCTTATGAGACGCAGTCAGCCTTTGTAGTGTCCATTCAATGTTTGAGACAAGTGCACTTCCATTGATAGCGTAATTGATTCCGAGTTCACATACGTCCAACAAGCGATAGGATGAGATGAACGGAAATTGATTCACACGGTCTTGCATCTCAATTGGTTCTATTTGTCGTCTTACATCTCAATCGCCTGATTCCTAAGTGAAAATCTGTCAATCGAAGTTTTTGGCGTATATTAGTTGGTATAGAAGGTTGTATTTCGTTTCGTGAGTGTATGTATTGTCCCTATTCTGGTGTCAATATATGACTTCTGCCTATTAGTGTTTTATAATCCGCTCTCTGTGTCGGAACGCTGTTTATATTTACACACTTCCGACAGCGCTTTGACGTTCCGCAATCATTAGAGTTCGAGCATAAAATGACTGACAGCGAACATTTCGTAAATGAAACCATCAGTATACCGAGATAAAAGTTACACCGACAACTTTTTCTCAACAGAAAGCGCGGACACATGTTTTTTGTAGGTAGACGTATAATTTATTCAAGAAATGTATAATCAAAATGTATTATATATAAAAATGGACTTCACAAGCCTTTTTCACCCTACTCATCCTATACCGCTGGACCGACTTGGAGGATTTTTGTGTGTATATTATTCCAAGGGGTTGAAAAGACAATTCGAACTGGTAGGTAACGCTGCTGTCGTCATGTAACCTAAATTAGGTATATTTCTCGCTATAACTTAAAAACGGTCCAGGCCTGTTTGACTCCTGTCTGTTTTGTTTCATTTGCATTTTTTCTGGAAAGGTTAAAGAAAAAAGAACGAAAGACAACTCAAAAGAATATTTAAACACTAAAATATGCAGAGGTCGCATCTTCGGAATACTTCCAATAGATAGCGTTAGTACTGGAGCTTTCGTCTGACCGTAAATCGGGCAAGACAACGTCTGCCGGGTCTGCTACTATAATATAAATGAAGAAAAATAAACAAATATAGCAAAGAAAAAATAAGAACAATTGAACATTAGTCTCAACAAAATTTAATTGTCATAACACTTTTTTACTACCTGTTTAAAAAGAGCGCAAAATAAATGAAAGGATAGCTTGAAATTTTCATTAACAGTCGAAGGTTTTATTATACGCTTTCGGTTTTGCATATAAATATTTGTGAAGTTCCACGTCGTCGATTTTCCAATACGTTTAATCTAAGTATCGTCGTACATCAATCCGATGTGATTTTGCGGAGCGTGGAACGAAGGGACCCGATGTAGATAGCGATCCTTGGTGAGACGCTACGTTGCAAACACAGGCAAAATTACTGATGCCAATATGTTTAAGAGTTACTCGATATTGAACATCCATTCGAATTTCATAAATGTCTTTGTTTCTTTCTTATTACTAAAAAAAACTAAAAGGATTTTGTTTAATCCCTATCGAAAGCCATAGGCAAATATAACTTGCGTAGTTTTGTGCTTCCTACGCCAGAACCTGATGTTAAAGTACCTGAGCATGTAGTAACTAAAGTAGATTTGGTATGACTGAAATCTATCTCAAAACTTGGTGATTTTCGCACACAAGGTGTTATTGAGGGTATCGTCTTTGAAGAACGATTATGTCCGTCACGTAACGCCTTTAAGCTGATAAAAAATTATATTAGTTACTTTGTTTTAATGATTCGTTAAAGGATATTAATGTTATAGGAATATATCAAACTAATGGTTGATGAAACTTTACGTGTTCTGCGAAGTTTGGACACGCCGACATCTGTCGGGTGTCCCGTCCGTAATTCTAACTAATTCACTTTAGTTGCGGTTTCGCAAACTTCAGCTCACAGGACATTAAACCAAACAATTTCCAAATGTAGATAGATATGGGTAATAGCAAAATGAAATTATAATAATAATAATAAATTTATTTATTACAACCATACAAAAAAATATAAAGTTTCCATATTACACTTTAGAATCTAAATTTCAGTACTTAATTTAGGGTACATTTTGTGTTGTGTGACTTTTCATAGATGCTTTTGGAGCTGAACTAGATTAATCCGTGTTTCAACTGCAGTGCCTAATCACCTAGGTAAATGTAAGTAAATGATCTTAGATATATTATGTTTTGTCAACAGTGTTAAAACACGGAAATAATTTAGATTTTATTTTCATATATAGTCAGTTACGTTAATCTGTATAAATAAAATATATAATAGGTTTTTCTCTGTTATAAATAAGTGTATGTTTTCATGTATACCTGTGTGTGTGTGTGTGAGAGAGAGAGAGAGAGAGAGAAAAAAAAAGAGAGAGAGAGAGGGTGTGTACAATGTAAAGTGTATATATTAGTTTATTTTTGTGCAGAAAGGTTATTATTTTGAACGGTAAGAATTTTTTCCGTTTCTTCATATGTTAAGCTGGTATATAGCTGCATATATAGCTTCTGGTAAACAAAAAATACCAAAGACTCTAGATTTTTTTAAACAAAAGTTTTGTTCATGTAAGTCTAACTGCTTTTAGAACTATTATTTTAACTTAGGCAAATTATTATTACTGTTTTCTCCCGTGGGGCTTCCGACGCTTCAATATATTACAAATTTGTTGACCGTACATTCTCGGAGGTAGCTGTGAGATAGGTAGTGTGAGATATTGAATTTACCTTATATGACAATAATTTCCACGAAAAGTTTCTAATTTAAATTGGATTTTTTTGTAATTTATTGATTAATTTCTACGGTACTTGTTTAAATAGATCTAAGTTATGATTAATAATAGACAATTAAGGGCTTGTTTCATCAAGTATTAGACACACTCGAATAGATCACTCACTTTAATATTTCTAAGTTTTTAAAATTATTGTGGTTTTTGGTATCTACCATTTCACGATAAGGTTGAAAACTCATACAAGCTAGTGTTTATACACATAGATATAGTAAAAGATAATCTTATATGACAATTATCGTTTTTTAGTTAGGCTTAGAATAAAACGTCATACGGAAAAATCAACAGATTCTCTCTGGTTTTTTATTTTACTACCAAAAAAAAAATCGTAAATGTCAAAAAAAGGCAGCAATAAGTACATATTTCTCTAGAGTCTAGCTAATGACACAGGGAAAGGTACAAGGGAGGAGACCCCCAGAATAAGACGAACCTCATGACTCAAAATTCTCAGAACGTGTATGTACCTATATTCCATTTATTACAATTGGCGAGCAAATTATGTATTTACTATAGGGAGTCATGTGTGAGATCATAAGTTCGCAAAATAGCAATTACACGTGATTTAAATGTCGATCCCATAAAATAGCAGCCGTTAAAAACAGACGCCGAAAAAATGCGCTATAGATGGAACGTAAATCGAGGCGAAGGAATGTCCTCGCGTCTGCGGACGACCTCAGCTGCTGACAGACACGGCATCTGACGCGCGCTGAACGCTGCGTATATGCACTCACAATCGATCCGACTGGTGCTATACTTTAGAACGAATTCTCGATAAGTCATCGCACGTATCGAGCGACCCTTTAACTAAACTAAAGACTTCAATCGGAAACAAAATACCTATTATTGCAATTATATGAACTCTCACATTATTCCTGTTAGATACTCCATAAATGGAGACACCACATCTGATGATCACCAGGGGGGCCTAGCACGACCATTTTCGATAGTCCTCGACGTTACAGTCATGTACGTCATGTAGAATGGAAGCCCGAACCTTCATTTGAAGTTTCGTTTCGAACGTAAAAGTAAGTAAAACTGTCGAGAATTTCGTTCTTGCTAGACCCTCAGGTAAGCGATTGTTCTGTCACCAAAGTGACAAAAGGCGTTATGACACTTACAAGCATTACTGACTGTAGGTACCCGATGTACATGCACATATTATATTTGGTACTAGTAACATATCAATGATCGTAATGCGTCGAAGTAATAGAATATTAGACGCACTGGCGTCTTTGAGCTCGTAAAAGAATTCAGTTGCAACTCGTGAGCCGCGTACTCGTGCACAAAGAGCGGCGGCCGGCTCGTTACTACACATAACAAAGCACTTTGATCTTCTCTCTTGACCATGACGTTGGCCACCCGTGAGCCGAGTGAAAACGTACAATTTTTGGTATTTAAAATGAATTTATCGTAAGTTCTACTTTGATCTTGCTAAGCGTCTACCGATATCAAATAAGAATAGTTACAGATAGAATTTCGTTACATTTTATTACAGCACGTTTTACTTTAGGGTTAGTTAGTGAACATCCGAAGAAATACAGCACAATATATAAAGCTAACACCGAGTAGATGTACGTAGTATTAAATAAATATGTATATTTTTCATTATTTTCTGAGATGGCGGTGCTATCAGCTAGTATCAGCAGAATTTTATTTTTGTATCAGAGTAAATCCTATGGCGTCATAAATGTAGAAAAATTGGATAAATTTATTTATGAAGTACATGGGGTGAAAACTTGGACTCGCAAGAAACTACAGAATGCATAATATCAATCGCCAATTCCAAACCAGAAAAACCAGGCGCATCATTTTCAGTACTTCCTTATAAGAAATACATAAACGCTTGGTGTACCAAATACTACGGCGTAATACATTGGAAGGGAAATATATCGAAACGGAGGTCATACAGCGTCTGATAACAATATCTTATTATACAGGTGTCATCCGTTCTTCACAGAGACCTCATATTAAAGACCAGTGATGACATTGTAGTAAAAGATTCTACTGTCTCTCTTTCTCTCTGCTTCGTATTCCATCACTGAGGGTCGTTACCCCTTCCAATGATCTTGGTATTTACGATGTCTGTCTGACCATAGATACAAACCTCAATTTTAAGTTGATTTCTTTTGAAAAGAAAATCACCGATATACATCTAGTGATACAATCAACGCATCGAATCGCAAGACTCGCCGGGACGAAGCTTTGCCATCACCTTCCACTCGGTCCTTTCATACAAAGTCGCATACATCAAAGAGTGCCTACGCCTTCACATAATATAATACAATAGAGAGTGAAGTTAAAGAGAGACTTGTTTGTACTAACAGCTAATTGTTTAAATTATTACATAACATAAGTACACGTATGAGACTCCTTGCCGCGATAACCTACATTAAGATAGATGCTTTGTGATGTCTTTATTACGTAGATTGTGATATCACTATGGAATTACGTATGGGGAACCCGAAAAGGTCAATCTGTATGGAAAGCGTTGTTGAGATTCGAGTTAGCTTGATAAAACCGCTGGTTAACACTTATTCAATCAATGACCGAAATCGATCATCTATGTTTCCTTTATAGCGATTTCAAATAACATTTGTATTGTCGTGTGATAAAAAGTATAGTTTCTTTCCATATAGAAATCGCCACCGATACAGTAGCTTACCGATTGTACAGTAACAATATAATAGTTGTAAATATTGATATAGCTAGTTGTGTTTCATACATTTTTGTTGAAATGTGGACAGCGTTCCATACTATTTTCCGTATGTGAGGTACAAGGACGCTTCTATATATGTGCGTAAATACTTATATTGCGTACGTGAACGCAAACGCTTGTCCGTGTGCCTACGGGAACGCCCACGTTCGTCCGTGGGTTTACAAGAACGTGCACGCTTATACGTATGCATAAGTAACCGTACACGCTTATCAGTGTCCTTACGTAAACGCTCAGGATAATCTGTGTGCGTTCGTGAATCAAAACGCTTATCCATGTGCGTACGTGAACGCCCACGTTCATCCGTGAGCGTACGTGAACGTGCACGTTTATCCGTGTGCGTACGTAAATGCAAACATTCATCCGTGTGCGTGCGTGATTGCGCATCATAATATATTTATACATATACATATCTTCCACATCACGATACAATAATACTTAAATCTCTGATTATGTCACAAATGCCACTGACTTACATCCGCCATTTTATAGCATCACATTGACACGATACCAGGTATAGAAAAGTCGGCTAAAACAAATGCAAATGTAGGGATATCTCGGTTTAAAAATGTAACAACAATGACCTAACCTAGCAATTATTATATTGCAAATCATTTTACAACTGTGTTTTTGTATAAAATATATAATTTTTATAGTCTCACGCACATGTGTGGGGCAAATGAATGAATACATAAAAAGTGTTACTGTTTTTTTTAACTGCATTCTAAAACCGAGATATCGATAGATTTATTCCAAAATGATTAAATTATTTATCATTAAAACATTTACGAAAAGAGCTTAAAAATGACACAAGTAATTCGATTTCGCTATGACATAATATTACAAAAGTCAAGTAAGTTCGCGGTTTTAGTGACAGAGTTTTTTAGTCATTGCCATAATCAAATAATAAAATAGTAATTCTCTTTTAAAATGATAAAATATTCTCATAGTTTAGTATCAAATATTGTAAATTAATAATAAATAGCCATATTTCAATTCGATAAAACGTTACGACCAATGTCGAATAATTAAAAATTTGATGGCTACGGCGTAGGTTGATTCTCATATCCCCGAAAAACTCGAAAAGCTATACCGAATGAGAGTTCTTTAATATGATTGTACCGTGAGTTTTTATTGTGGGACATAGAAGGTAAGGATGAGTATCAGTATTGTATAAAGGGGCCGTTCAAGTATTACGTGATGCAACTTGGGGGGAGGGGAGGTCTTGCATTAGTATGCAAGACCTGCTTGCCATAATACGACAACATAGTATTATCTTTTTTTATTTTTATTATTATTTTTATTTTATTTAATATTATAAATTATTATATTTTTAATTATAATTCAAACTTACTTACATACTTTGTTTTCCTACAAACAAAATCTTTAGGTTAAAATATTTATTGTATGTCAATATAACTAAAGTATTGGGTGTGAATATAATAGCCCAGTAAAGTCGGTGTTTAAACCGGGATTCCTAAAAAATTTTAGTACAACCTTCCACCTTTGTACTGTTGAGGTACCATCCTTGTTCCATTATTAACTTAGCTACTTCAAAAGCGTCGTAAATACAAAAGATGCATTATAAATTTCATTACATAATGGAGTGGAGCATTTTGTGAGAAATATTAAGGATTTTAAAAGGCCGTTAGAGAAGATTTAAAGTGGCCCGACTAAGAGTTAACAAAGAGCTCTGTAATGGCAAACAATATAAACGTCCCGGACATAAAGGCGTCCTGGGTGTGAAACATACCCGAATATAAAACACGCCTTGATTTATTTCATACTGAATTTTACATGCTACTTTATCTGCGATTCAATGATTTATTGCAGTACTCTATCGTCTAATAAATCATTGAAGGAGATGAATTGTCTGTAATTATTTTGTCCAAAGCCAAAGGAGCATATGTTGTTTCTTGAAATATCAGCTATCTATCAGTGAAAGACCCGTCAAAATCTGTTCGGCTATTCGGAGATCAGTCTTAATAAATAGGCAGTTTTCTTCAAGATTTGTTTTGTCACCAGAAAAAAACCATATTTAAAATGCGAATTATTGTATCGAAATCGATGGGTACTACTTTAAGAACAAACAATATATTTGTATACTAGTAAGTAACATACTTAACTATATGTAGTTAAGTATGTCACTGACTAGGTGTTTCTTTTTTTCATTAAACTTACAAGAGCCCTTACATTTTCTATATCTAGTCCTATCGAAAAAATCGTTCGGATGTGCGGATCTCTACTAACTATGAACTACCGCCATGAGAATCATCGTACATCTTTGTTGGACACGTGGACCTTTCGCTTTATATATACTGGAGGTAGCCTGGTGGTCAAAATTCCGTCGAACAAATATTATTACCGTCGTCATGACTACGCTTTGACATAGTCATATAATAAAATGTAGGCGTCGCGTCTCACGTCGTGTAAACTTTATGGAAACGTAATCGCTTCTCCGTAAACGCACTCATACAACGCCATGTTTGAACTCGATGCCGGCTGCCCCGCCACAAGCGCGACGGCTAGCGTCTTCGTAAATGAGGCCTAAATCTTATGACGTGGGTGTGTGTGTGGTTTCATTTTAATAATTTAATATATTATAAGGAAATTATATTATAAAAAAATATTAGCATTCTCACACCCTCCCCTATATAAAATATAATTGTGCCAAATTTCATAGACCTCCGTCGGCGCAAATTTATTTAAATGCTACCGTAAATTTTCACTTCATGTATTAAAATATAGGCACATAGCTAGGTTCCTAAATATTAATATCTGGTGGGTTTTTTGTGGGGAGATTAACCCAACCAATATATTTAGCGACTTTAATTATAAGTGGACTGCATATAAAAATTAGGTTTTACTACCTAAATCTCCCCCAAATGCACTTGCCGGTAGACGCGACGGGAACTACAGGTACCAGGATGAAAGGGAATACGAAGACAGCAGTAAGAGGTAAAAGAAGTACGTATTCACCTGCAAGGCTGTAGTCCAGGCACCGAGGATCCCACGTGAGCTGACTGCGGTGGTGTCCGTAGCGAAGAGAAGGTCTTGTGTGTTTGCGAGTCTCGGTCTAAAGTGGTACGCTGACTTGACAACTAACTTTTTTTTTTTATGTTAAAAGGGGGCAGACGAGCAGGCAGCAGGCACAGAAGTGCTTCCAGCGCCCATAGACATCTGCACGACCAGAAGGCCAGCAGATGCGCTGCCGGCCCTTAATGACGAGTTTAGGCCACCGGGTAAGGAAAACCATTTAAACTAGTAGCTTACTCTGATGAGTAAGTACTGTTTTTCGACCTTGAGTTTCTTCATCTTTCGAGCAGATTTCCTATTTTTCACCAGTCGGGCTATCTATATAATGAACAGGATATCTCGTTATATCCTTCTTCTTCTTCTTTCTAATCGTTCCTTTACTGCTGAAGATCGTGATTTCAGAGGTTCTCGTTATATCCTACCTCTCTTGAAACCTTAAAGCAGCGGTCAGCAACGCGTATCTTGCGGGCTACAAACCCGCAAACACTCTCGTTGTGGCCCGTGGCTGTTTTTTAAATAGCAATCTATTTCTTATAAATAAATAACAGTTGGTTAATTACATTACACGAGTGTAGAAGTTTGTCGTATTGTACTAAAATCTAGCACCTTTAATATCGCTTATAATGTCTACCTACATAAATAGATAACTAGAAACCTAATTCCAAATAATTATTTTGCAAATGTGGTCCGCCGACACCTATTTTCATAACAATGTGGTCCGCTTGCTTCTAATTTTTGAACGATGTGGCCCTTGCCTGCCAAAAGGTTGTCGAACTCTGCCCTAAAGAATAAACGCGATAAAGCGATTCTAATGTGGGTTATGGTTAAGGGGGCCTAATGGGGGTTATGCATAACATTTTATTCCCACAATTAACTTGAAGTCACATTCAGAATGATGTGTCATCTAAGGTTGATACCACGAATATAACCACTATGACGCACCGCCGTGATACACAGCTTAAGACATTTCGTAGGACTTATGTCCTCAGAAATGACTACCAAACGGTGCCGGTCAGTCCACAAGTTGGTCCAAGTTATAGACTTCTAGATTTCTCAGTCAGCTGCAATTTATATTAATAACAATAGGTTAGAACTGATGAGGAAATTTTAATTAACCTTTTTCTAAAAAAACAGCTAAGAGACCCAAAATAAATGTTGATACGACAAATGTAGAGAATGTATAAAATTTGTTGACGCAATCGTGATTAAGCAACACGGTATTGTCGACTGAGTTAACCAATTATATTTGACAAAATTTTTCTAGGTATTATAGGATATATGAGATCACGGCAGTGGTCCAACGCAACGAGACAAGCGAAGTGCGAATAATATTATGAGGGCTACACAAGTCAATTTTATAAGATTCTAAAAAAAATTGCATAGCCTAATTTCTAAAGAATGTTAAAAAATATAATTGTGCATAATTAAATATTGTTAAAAATTTTTTTTTACTTAGAAGGTTTACGACCTATTTCATTCGTCGGAAAACGAATATACATATATTAAAATATTCTGAAATGCTAAAAATGTCAAAACAGTCATTATAAATGTAAGGACATTTTCATACTATTCAACCGACTTTAAAATAGGAGGTTCGACTGTATTTTCTTTTATGTTTTTACCTAAGAAATTTCGGCTGGGAGAACCAATTTTGACGATTCTATTTTTATTTGAAAGCTGGTACTTCTTATGTAGTCCCACTTCAATTTGGTTCAAGGTGGTTTTTCTTTATGATAAAATTTTTAATTATTCATATTGAACCTGCGCTAAGTCCTATGACTTGTGCCACAATTTACACAGCAATAAAGTAGTAGACAGCCCGCAGCTATTGTTGATCTCCGGCTTCGCTGCTATTAAGTTCCTACTAATTAAAAGCTATGTTTACCATCCGGTATTATCTCTACTGGCTGCACAGAAAGACTTCAAGTCTCGTCCTGTTTATCCCTGCAGCTTTTATATCCATTTAATTCAAAATTTTCTCAACTTTAACCGTCTCACGAGAGGAACTTTACGTGTGTAGGTACAAGCCCCTGGCACAGATGTCGGCATCGTTATACTTTAGAACTCGTAACGATAATTGGTCTCATCATCAAAGTCATTAATGTGATCACTTTGGGTTTGTTCCACTTGTTGTATTTGAATTAATTTGACAAACTCTTCTATTTCTTCTGCCTAAGCTGATCTGATCATCATATTATTATGTTTTAATGTATAGATCATTACTTTTATTCGTAATAATAACTATAGTTCATCCGAGTGTCATAAAATAGTTTGGGAAATGCGCGCCTCTTAACGTTAAGTTTTGAAATTTAGATTTTCTTTATTTATAAATAAATGATAGCCAATAATAACACTATATTTTCAAATAGATAACAGCAAGCCGTAATTCTGAATGTAATAAAAAAAATAACGTGATGTTGCCTTTTTCAAACGTGGTTGTGCCAGACAAACAAACATCCGGACGTCCAAGGAAATATCTTTATTTTTATACTAAATAAAATCTTCCCATTTATCAAAAGAGTTAAAACACGAGTTTCAAGTGAAAGTAGAACATTCACGCAAATTATATAAAAAAGTTCTTTGCCATATTACATACTAAGAATGGAAAAGGAAATTGTAGTACTTAAGACATGAATTTCTGATCCAGTGACACCAATACATGCACTGGGTCAAATACATATTTATGATGGTTTGGATTCTAAGTGGAACGTTCCCTTGTGATTCATATCAACCGTCGTCGAGTTCCAGCAATGGTGATAATCGCTGACGTATGCAGATTGCCTCGATTGTTCTGGGAATTGTGAATGTGAATCGTGCTTGTTCTTAAGAAAGATTTTTACACTAGAATTGGTAGTTTTAACCTACTAAGTCTAGTGGCGATGTCTTTCATCATTGTCCTTTAATTTTTTTTCATTTTGTTGTGAAAAATATTAACCTTTGACCACGGTCTAATTTTATATCCAAAATATACGTTTAATATTATATTGTTTTTCAACAATGTCTTCATACTAATTATGATTGCATAAAGTATTTTTAAATAAAAAGAAAACCGCCTTCAAAACACTCTAAGGAACTAACAAGGAAAACATAATTAGTACTTTTTTACAATTACTTATTAGACACCTACTGACGCGTTACAGTCGGTACCAAAAAGTTTCCAATAGGGGACAATTAAGGAACTAAAAAGAAAAAAAAGTTTTTTTTGGTTTTTAGTTCCCTAGTGTTTTGAAGGGTGTTTATTTTTAAATCTTTAATGGAAAGTGGATATATTTTTTCTATATATATTATGGGTAGGCCAACTAAATGCATTACTTAAATGACAGATGAGGTTTCACAATAAACGAAAACATCACGATGTATATGTATTTATATATTTTTAGAATTTTATTGATTTCTCAAAAACCGGTTCACCGATATTGATAAAATTTATATGGGACCACCTTTGAAGTACCCAACTAAAAAAGAATCATCAAAATCGGTTAGTAAATGGCCGAGTGATAGCGTAACATACATGCGAAAAAAACATACACTCGAATTTAGAACCTTCTCATTTTTTGGTAGTCGGTTAAAAATTGATATTTCTTTACGGTTATGTTGTGTTCGTTCTGCACCTACGTACAAAATAAGTTTGTAAATATATATATACATATTAATCTCAGTCAAGTACTATGATGAATAATACTCGGACATTTGTTCGGAGCTACTGAAACTTACCTTTCAGCCGTAACTATACGTAATCTTAGTTTCCATTATTGTTTTTGTACAATCAAGCTTACTCACAAAAGGTAAAACAATGCTGCGATCAATTTTGAACTCACTGATTACGACATAAAAGCTATAATACTCTACAGCTTTTTATTATTTTTACAATATTTCTTTACTATTCTCTAAGTAGTTGTATCTAATTTCTTTTTATTCCTCCGAGAATATAATCGTATTTCGTTTAAGACTCGGCAAATTGTTTTCTCGTCATTTTTAGCATTCACATGAATAACAAATTAGGGTGACTTAAGTTTTGTTTGTTTTATTAATGATAATATATAATAAGTAAAAGAGAGTAGATATTATTGGTTGGTAATTAAGTCCACTAATTTAAGAAACATACCGTAGTACTAATGTAATGTTATTTTTTTTATATTTTATTTATATTATGGATTAATATTATTCTTATACTAGGGCCAGACGTAGCTCAGAGTGTGAGTACATCTTTGTCCTTGAAGTCTACAAAGTTCTACAAAACTTTGTGAAGTTACGCAAAGTCCCCGGCTACACTACATGATCATTGAAATGATCATTCAAATGAAGCTATGTCTGGCTCCAGCATTAAGAGTATTTTTCTTACTATAAAAGAAATATTAAACAACTGTAGTACATTGAGGTAAAAAAGTACATTTATTTTTTAACTTTTCAAAGGCATGCTTTTGAAGGTATTTTAGGAAAATTAGTTGAACATACTTCCGGTTAAAAAATTAAGCCTGTATAAAAGTATGAAGTGAAGAATTTTTAAAGAATTTCAACGGTTTTTTTTTTTTTTTAATGTTACAAGGGGGCAGACGAGCAGGGCTCTTATAAAGCATTAATATTATTCTATAATATATAATATTACTGCCGGATCCGGCAGACGATGTCCTGCCCGTACGTAAAAATCGATAAAAAGATAACCTAGATACCGACTGCAGCGCCATCTGCGGGGCTGATTTATGAATCTAAATCACCCAGAGCACCAAACAAACGGATACAAAAAAATCATCAAAATCGGCCAATCGGAGTTCAGTGATACACACGCGTACAGTAGAATTATATTATATAAAGATAATATTTATAATATTATGCGCATTTAGAATCGTACAAACGCCTTGTACCAGCATACTCATTCAGCGCGTTTTTCAATAACGTGGAATAAATCTACCGAGATATAGGGAAAATTAAGTAATTTTGTAGTCAGATGTGGTGGAAAGTTCATTCTTCCCATTATGTCTTTTCCTGTTCATAAGTATTCTATAAATTACGTCAGTAGTGATATTAGTCGTGAGGTTGCAGAGATCGTGGGAGTTCCGAGGATGACGTCAGATGGCAATAAGTCATTTTAACTCGCCCCACAGCCACATCCTCTGCAATCTAAGTGGACTGTTGTACTAAACCAAGATAACGCTAGAAAAAAGAAGAAGTATAGATAGCTTTATAACAATCATTTCTTACATCAGTATGCATCCAAACACCATATTTTTCACAGATCTCAGCAATGACCTCTAATTCGTCTATAGCTCCAAGCACAGTGGTCCCGGCAGTAGCATTCACCATTATTGGACATTTTCCAAGTGATATCTCTTTCTGGATAGCTTTATCAAGTTCTTCTGTTGCCATTTGACCACGAGCATTAGTCTCTATACTTCTAACGTTCTCTGTGCCGAATCCAAGCCAGTGTGCCGCTTTCATAATTGAATAGTGACTCTGAAAGTGTTGTTTTTTGATGAGGAAGTCGTAGCTTAATCAGTGGTCGGCCTTTGAGTCGTTAGCTAGATTAAGTAGCTCTTAGCTACCAGGTCATAAATAAGTGACCCATTCTAACTCTAGTTTTCAAATATCCGACTTCTGGGGAAATTTCGGCAGACACGTAAAACATAGGGACACAATTAATGCCACTTAGTTATAATAGTCGTAAGATTGTGCGAGTTTCGGGTATGACGTCAGATAGCTGTGGCTGCGTTCTGGGCCGGAACAATAGAATTGGAAGATAAAAAAACCTTAATAAAGTGTTTGCCATCGAATCGATAAGAAGAAGAAATAAAACGTCTGCCTCTTACGAACTTAGGACTGTATCCAGTTGGCTAAGCTATGGGCCGATATTGATATACTTGAATGCGGTCTAGTGTGGTGCTACGTAGCCCGACACGCTATTCTGTTTATTGTCACAATTAAAATAATTGTCATAATTGTTTTGCCCGCCTATCCCGGTCCACTTTACTGATTAACCCAATTCAAAATTGTTTCTTTTACCTTTATTCAAAAAAATTACAACGAAAAAAATTATAGATTGGAGCAATTCAAGTCCAGATTTTATAATGTTTTGAATACAGTATGTACTTACGTCTTCTGAAGTAAATATAACCATTTCAGGTAGATTGCGTATACCGTTCCTCTTTACTTCTGGGAATGCCTTAAATCGAGCCGCAACGAGAGCGTACAACATCGAGATGCTGCCTCCTGGACTAAATATACCGTCTCCATCGGGTATACCGAACAACTTCAGGATGTGGTCCAAAATTTTCATTTCTATGAGAGTGAACGCTGGCGCTACTTCAAAAGTGTATCTATAAGTAAAAATAATTTTGGTTATTCCGCAGTTTGGTTACTTTTCTCAAAGATGCATGTATATTTTTTCGAATAATTGATAGAATCAGGAGTTACTTTGCGGAAATCCATGACATGCATGAGAGAATTTATTATGAATCATTTAATCTTATTTATACTTGATTAATTGGAGTAATTATTCTATTTTTATTAATAGCTACCACTCATATAAATAAAAAATACTATTAAAGTAGGTGGTAGAATTTTTAAAGTTGGGCAAAGGCGTTTTAGTTTGTGTATGCTATGACATAATGTACGGTGCAAGTTTGCCTCAATTTAGGTTGGTTGGTACGTATGCAGTACGTAGGTCTCCAACCAATTTAGCGATGCAATCAACTGTGGTTAATATGTTACTACATGTCTAGTGACACGTAGTTACGCGTTTAACGCCCTGTTGATTGTATGCCATGCTAATATCGCGTTGTTCATTTCGTATTCTGTTTTCAATTAAGCGCTTTGCAGCGGAGAGTGTGGCCGAGGAATAAATTATAAGTTACGACCGTTTTGTTGTTATTTATGTTTATTACGTGGGGATGTCGGTCGCCAGTATGTTTCCTAAACCAAAAATTAATTGTTATATATTTTAAACAAAGAGTTTAGAGATAGAAAGGCTATCTTCCACAATCATAAATATTATATCTATAATACATTTGTGTTGTAGAAGATAAAAGCCGAGATTTTCAATGATTTGGAGCGAGATGTCGTAGAAAACGTATTGTTGTATGCTTATGTCGCGTGCACTGGCTGAACTTTACGACATAGAGAAAAATAATGTACATCTTAATAAGATCCCCTTTTTTCGAAATAATAAAGTCCGCAATGGCATATAATAATAATAAATTTATTTATTTAAGCAACATGGGCTCATGGGTGTTAGTAAAACACACATCCTATATCTTTATTATATTTACTGTACCTACACCCCTTCTCTTTACATTAATCTCCTACTATTTAAGGGTTTCTGGAAGAAATCTCTTTTAAGAGATAAGGCATCCTTTGTTCACAAAATTTTCTGTTACGTAGTTTTATACTTGTTATGTTGGTACATAAATTGTAAATAAATAAATAAATAAAATAACAAAAAGTAGGCTTAATATCTATGTTAGTATGATGAATCATAATAATTCCTATTGTGCCTCTAGTATTGACATAGCGTGCTTGTAGAATGGTGTGTCCATTTTACAAGCCAGCATTTTCAGCATATGTATATCTCCTAAGTATAACCCACTGAAATCATTTTTAACTTTTACATATTACAAAAAAGTAATGATCTATTTACTAACATACTTTCAGAAATACCGTATTAATCCTTATACATTTAAATACGCTAGATAGTTTGTACATTTTATGCAGATCAAAATTGCCTTTTATTACATATCTTTATAGAGCATATCTTTGAAGATATGAAAGATATAAAATACGGTGACAGAGCGCTCGGTGGCGAAAGCAACCAATAGATAGCGCTTTAATTTCATATAAAAAGCCAACGTTCGGGCAGGACAATGTCTGCCGGATCCGCTAGTTACAATATGAACTATAGCACCCATCGCGTTAATTTATCTAATTGGAAAACTGTCACAAGGCTCTCCATCGATATCAGAATGAAAATAGTATTTATTTCCTTCAGCCTATTATGTAATTAATTGCTGAAGAAGTAAAAAAACACTATTCTATTTTTATTATATCTTCTTCTTCTTCCTAGCGTTATGCCGATACCAGGGTCCCCTAAGATAGCAAAGAATTTGGCTGTGGGGCGAGTTAAGATGACCGATTGCCGTTTGACGTCATCCTCGGAACCCTCACGATCTCTACAATCTCACGGCTAATATCACTAAGTGACATTAATCGGATCCCACTGTTTTACGTGCCTCCCGAAACATGGAGGAGGTCGGATATCAAATATGAACCAGTGTTAGAATGGGTCACCCATCTTTCACCCGGTCTCAACAAGAACTACTTAACATAGCGATCGACTCAAACTGTCTGGCTCCAGCATAAGAAACTGGCGTTCCTGATTATGTGATGGCAAGCCATGGGTGTCGAAATTGTGACGACAAGAACATTGTGAAGATATATTAATGGGTTACTATGTTACCAATATGTAAGCTACGTGATTTTGTACAGATTGTCTTCCTAATAAAAAAAATGTTTTTCGGCTGATCCACTAGATCTTGATACGGCAGTATAGGTACGGCATCGCACAAATAAATACCCTTAATATTTGAAAGCATATCGCACGCTCAGTCATAAACTGACCTAAGTCAAAAAAGTTGATTTTTGGGAAATCGCAAAAAACGTTTTGTCATTTACGACTTATTCCGCTTATTATTCGATAAAAGCAGCATTAAAGTAACAAATTATGTAGTTTAATAATAATATGTTCAATAAAGTGGTAAATCATATTGAAATGTTATTTTAATGATATTATACTATGTTTGTCTTTTTAACCAAAATAAGTTATTTTTGCTAAAAATACAAAAAAAGCACACAGTGAACAGAAAAACCGACTGTGGTTTATGTTGCACTGACTATATTTTATAAGTAAAATTGTCTCTTAATAAAAATTTTAATAAAAAAAAAGAAAAAAGCTGTACCTCAGTATTGGATGGGGATATTGAAATCCCTTTGATTGGCTGATAGAGGATGTTGAAACGAAGCTGACATTGTTAATTAACTCACTTTAGACCTAAAAAAAACTAATTTTTGACTAAGCGTGCGATATATAGTGCTATTGTGGCTGCTTGCCATCAAGCAAATTCTATACTTGTTACATAAAAAAAATTACTTTGTTACGGCGTGCTGCATAAAGGCTCTATATGGATTTGTGCGAATTATGATAAATAAAACAAAATGGTTGAAGCAAAAATATTTAATACGACAAATGTTAGTACATACACAGAACTTGGTTCCGAAACATTAAGTACTTCGTTAAGCAAGCTTTCAGGTTATTTACAAATAAAAAGCGACTAATTAACAAATTGAATATATTGCACTGAAATGTAACATACACTCGGTTGCGTTTAAATCGCACATGAGAAACTTTTTTTTGTAAAATGTTTCAAATATTTTTTTCTATTTTAAAAAAATTATATTTTTATAAATATGAGATTAAATATAATTCACCGGATATGACCTTTAAGTCCATATTAAAAAAATACATATATTTTTAAGTAAAAGAAATGTTTTACAAAAAAATGCTCTATGTGCAATGGTCATTACACCCAAGTGTATTTTAAATTTTAATATTTATTTTGACATTTTACTGATCAATGAAATACTCTTTTTAAACTTTAATTTTTTTGGGAACTTTAAAAAAAAAGAACAATCAAGAATTAAAAAAAGAATACTTATATAGATTGTTAAATAAGGTTATTTTCTAAATAACCAATATAACGAAAGTAATATATTCAATTTGTATAATTAGCCAGACTAATTTTAATAACAATAGACTTTTAATATGAAGAATGAAAGTACAACAAAAAGAAATTAACACGGCAATAACAAAAATGGTGCAAAAAAAAAACTTATAAACGCTAAACAATTACATGCTGGGAACCCAAATCAATTGGTTACCCCATCGACTGTGGATTTTACGATCATCAATTTTCCTTTAATTATTTAGGTCATAGAATCAGACTTTTATCTTCATTTTAGGGTTCCGTAGTCTTACAAACAACCCTTATCTGGTCTGTCCGCACTCAAGATGCCCCCTCCCCTCCTTCCTAAGATTTCCAAACTATGAAATGAAAATTCAAAAAAAACAATCAATGCTAAAACCTAATTAGGAAAAATATTTTTAGCTAAATTGTACGACAATTTTTGAGATTATTTAACAATACCTTTATCGCACATCAGATACGGAACCCTTGTAAATAGTAATATCTATTTTATTAGATTGAATATCTTTAGTTTTTATAATATTTGTTTTATTAATTTCTTCTTCTGTAATTATTTATAGAAAAAGATATATAAGTTCTGAATTAAATTTAGAACGATTTATTATTTTAGTTTTATTATTTGTTTTTTCATTAATTTTATTGATTATTAGTTCTAATATTATTAGAATTATTTTGGTTTGAGATGGATTAGGTTTAGTTTCTTATTGTTTAGTAATTTATTACCAAAATATTGAATCTTATAATGCTTGGTATATCAACTGTTTTATCTAATCGAATTGGGTAAGTAATAATTTTATTAGTAATTTCTCGAATAATAAATTACGGAAGTTGAAATTATATTTTTTATTTAGATTTTATAACTGATGATGAACAGTACTGGGTAGAAATAAATTTATAACGAAGCGAACTATTTATTTAATCCTTCAAAATATCAATCTTCATTGTATATGAAGGTTGTTGTTTTGAATGGAGATACTATATAAAATAATTTAATATTTCTAATCTTTCTAATTATAGTAGACTAGTACTTACCTGTGACTTTGTTAATAAGGGAAAAATTTTGGCGTGGTGATATGTAGCCTATAGCCTTCCTCGATAAATGGGCTATCTAAAACTGAAAAAATTTTTGATATCGGATGAGTAGTTCCTGAGATTAGCGCGTCCAAACAATCAAACAAACTCTTTCGCTTTATACAATGGATGATAATGAAGCAGCAGAAATCTTCAGCACGTTCTAGCCTTATAAAGCAGAATTCTTGGTAAACATTGAGAGAATATACCTAAAAAATGTTTCTAGTATTATTTACCACAGGTTGTGACCGCAACTTTGTCCGCGTAAAATTATGTAAAAAAAATTAGACTGAACATTTGCGTGATGATATATAGCCTATAGCCTTCCTAGATAAATGGGGTATCTAACATTGAAATTTTTTTTTAAATCGGAACAGTAATTCCTGAGATTAGCGCGTTCAAGTCAACAAACAAACAAAAAATATCTTCAGCTAGTTCAGTACAAAATCCTATATTATATTAAAACATCTTTGTTCTAAATATCGCTTTATCAACAACGTTAATGTGAAGTGCCATAATATAACTTCAGAGTAATATTTTAAAAAATATATATAAAAATCATTTTTAGTCATCTTTCTCTCCTGGCACGTGCCCACGGATCTTAATAACAACTACAGAAGTATGAAGGAGTTCATAAATATATGTAACTACTCAGAACCTAAGGTTTCATCTCTCGGAAGTAAGTTATGTCTTAAGACCCTAGGCTCCCGTCTGACAGTGAAACGAAAGCAGCCCGTAATCCGTATAAATACACGTAATAAAACAAAGTAGTATGTAAATAGCTTTTCTGATACTAACGGTGTATTCAGACTGTAGTCCATAAAAATAAATAATATAGTAGGTAGTATCTTTTAAGGTATCACCTTTGGTGTAATAAATATCTTACATCATCAGGTTTTCCTTAAGAACCATGAATAAAGTACTCGTAACAATTTCATTTTTTGCGCCTTTTATTCGTTATATTTTTTGTTGTGTTCATTCATATAAATAAATAGCATATTTTTATAGTATTAGGTGCTACAAAGATTTGGAAAAGGTGTATTAAGTATGTATTAACAAACACATACGATACCTTAATTATATGTCGAAAACTTTATTAAATATCTTTGTAACTATTGTAAAACGACAAACTTACAACATAAAAGTTATGTAACACTTAGCCCTCATTCGCACGAGAGCGTTTTTTTACCGCGCGCTTAAAAAGCGTTCAAATAGAACTTAATATGATCTCCCATGTTTGTGTACACGTGACAGCGCTTTTATAACGCGACGATCTTTTATCGAGGAAAGTTTTATATATAAAATTTAAATTGTAATATCAAGAAACACCATCAGGAGTCAAAATATACTTATTATACTTTAATCAAGCATTGAATATATTTATATATAGCCATCAGAAGGGTTTAACAATATTAGATTATTGCCCTTCAAAACCCTGAACACATCTCTGGATTAATTCAAGGTGTCGCTTCCTCCCAATCCTCTGATACTTCTCCGCTCGGAAAAATATAAAAGGAGGGGGAAGGTTAACAGCACCTCACCCGCTGTTAACGGTGAGCTCCGGCCGTAGATTTGAGCCCTCCCCGATTATCGGGGCAATTTCTATTTTAAGTGCGCCTGCAGCACAGTATTGTAGTCTGAACATAAATAGTTCATATTATAAGTGGTTTAGGGTACAGGGCCACCACTGCTCGTGTTGATTGTTTGTAATACTAGGACCGAAGTCCAATCATATTCAGCCGTAGCTAATAAATGTGGCATTCACCAAAGTTGTGTTTATAAAGGCAGCACAAGCTTACGGCAGAACGATATTCATACGAACATCGTTGTAGGCACTAATACCACTTCAGTAGTTCAATGATGACAGAGTCGGGAGACGTACTTATCAATGGCCGAAGTTATTAACATAATAGAATCCAACAACCTAAAACACCAAGACACACCTTCATGGATATCGGCGCTCGTTCGAATGGTATTCTTAAAAACACCAGCATAGGGTTATAGTAATAGCTAGTCACGATACGTTCTTACGCCCGTCGACCGCTATCACTCCCTTATAGTAGTTTCGGCGCTAGCGTGCCATAGATAACGCTAGAAAGATGATTAATTGAAAGAGAGAGACAAATAGACTGAATATATAAAATAAACTAACAATTGAAACATTGACACGAAAGCTTAGCTCGTTATTATATATATATATTTTAAATTTACTATTATTTCAATTATTTAAAAAAAAATACATACTAAAACAGGAATGCTTTAAACAAACGAGTATATTGCATTTCCCCTTTAATTATATTTTGTGTTGGATTCAACGATTTTTTTTTTCCATTTGGGGGTTTTTAATGTTTTGCGGTATCGTCATACTTTTATTGGAATTTAAGCGGCTGTTGTTATTTCCTATATCACCAGCGAGAAACATTGTTATCGCCGAAGATTTCTTACAAAAAGCAGCAAAACATTATATTTTTTGTCGTACATACATTGACACGCATTCACTGAAAGACTTTTATTTATACGTAACAAACAGACACTTCAGTTTTTATTTATTTGTATAGTAACACGTCCGCCGATGTTATTTAGTTCGAAACATGTGTAGGCGAAGCCACGTGAGTAAGCAAGCTATGCGCTTTAATGATATACACGTAACATAAACAATTTGAGCTTTACATACACGCACGAATTCTTCAGCCTAATTAATTTTTGAGCAAACAATCTATTATCCGCTATTTTGTTTTGACCCATTACCTGGTTTACAAGCTGTTTCCTGCGACTTCGTCTGCGCAAAATTGGGAGAGCCCTCATACCTTTCTTAATCTGGCCCTATCGAAAAATCAGTTCTTAGCGGTCTTACTAATTTAAACTTGATAGTTTAAAGAAATTTGGAAGAAAAAAAATAATTTTATATGATTATAAATTTAGTTTTTTTCCTTCCAAATTTCTCTGCTTTCCAAATATCACACAATCTAGTGCCCATTTTGCTTTCTGATGCTGAGAGACTATATAGTTTGTATTTAAATACTGTATCTATTACAAACGTTGGAAATTGAACTGTAATCATAATTGATTTCAAATGTAATTTACACATGCTGCTGGCATATCTTAGTAATAATTAAAAT
Source organism: Charaxes varanes (assembly GCA_024363005.1). Classification (NCBI taxonomy): domain Eukaryota; kingdom Metazoa; phylum Arthropoda; class Insecta; order Lepidoptera; family Nymphalidae; genus Charaxes; species Charaxes varanes. The sequence goes on from JANCMC010045030.1 coordinate 210,508, forward strand.
AAATTTAATTAGAGGTAGCGCCATGCTTGTAGCCGAATTGGGCCGGCGCGTCCGGGTACCAGTACCTCTTTCTCACACACATAAGATGGACGTGAAGTGACAGCAATGCTGCCACGTTAAGTGATTAAAAGAAGAATATTTTTCTTTTATTTAATTTACATATACAAAAATATTTTTAAAGTAATTACATCCCCAGTGTTTCATAAACCTATTAAGATTTTGCACCACACCGGCATGATGATATCAGTGCCTCGTTTCCTTTGATTTGTAACAGTTTCTGGTGGTACTTAACCCCAATTTTTTATATACTTTTAAATGTTTTTATTTTTATACCAATATTTAAAAAGTGTGTTAAATAAATGATAGAAAATTAAAAATGATAATAAAAAATCTCAAATCTCGAGGTTCGAATTTATTGGCATTGGAAAGACAGCAACTAAACTAAAATGCATTTGGCAAAGCCAGTAAATTGGTCGACGCGAAAATGGACAAAATATCATCTGCGGGAAAAGAAATTGAATCGATGTCAGTTCTGTCTGTGTCCCGCCCACGGGAGATACGCGACGTGAATTCAGATGCAGCATTGATTCGCCAACACTCGTACAGCTTTATTTTACTAACACTTTGGTGGCGCCGATATTTCACACCTACACTAAAACAATACCTACAAATCTGCGAAGCTGAAACTAAAATTTGAATGTAGAGTTTCCAATTGTAGATTTTAATACGAACATATTCTGTGTAGCTATTCCACTAGCCTACTGAAATTGAATAAACTTTTTTAATATGACTAGAGGCAAACGGTCTGGTTGATATGCCACTTCCGATTCCCTAACAAACTGCTCTATCACTAGTAACTTTAAATATGTATTGCCGACATTTAAGAAATGTCTGTCTATTGATTTAAGCGAACGTTTTATACAGTCGAAGACTATATTAAATACAAAACTGCCCGGAGTTGAGTCGCCCCAGCTTTCTACTTTATAGTTAATATGGAAATGTATTAAATTACTTTTTCTTCAAGAATGGCTAATGAGTTTTTTGTTGATTCTTCTCTTGGCTCGACGTTTCCCAATCAGTGGTGTCTTTTAAAATGCTTGACCATTCAAGCTTATAAAACTCTACTTTAATAAAATATAATTTGATTTAAATGAGATTGGTCATTTCTTAAAGATCTATAGGTGGCATTAGTTAAAAAATATATAACATCAAATATCATGATTCTATACTGTAAATTCATTGCATAAATATCTTTATTTACACGCTAAACTCTGTAAAAGCTTCGTTTACTCTCCTGAATAAAGTTAATAAATATTTTATATCAGTTTAGTATCAGGCCTTAGAAAAGACATACAATCATCATATTTTATGAATAGTTTGTATTTAGTTCAATTTAAAATTAAAATGAAAGTTCTTTGAAGTTACAGGACAAAAGACATTCAACTCAGAGAAATTAATGAAGCTATGAAATGGATTTTACGTATTCAGAGAGCTCTTTTTTACATTACTATTTAATAATAAAATTGAAAACATTTTTGTTAGCAACATTACTCTACAATATTTACCACTACATAGTATATAACAAAGTCGCTGTCACTGTCTGTCTGTCCCTATGTATGTTTAAATCTTTAAAACTGTGCAACGGGTTTTGAAGCGTTTTTTTTAAATAGATAGAGTGATTTAAGAAGAAAATTTATATGTTTAATACATTTATGTTATAGAAGATTAAAGCCGAGAATTTCAATGATCTGTAGCGAGATGTCGTAAAGAAGTATTTTTGTGCGCTTATGTCGGATGCGCTGGCTAAACCTTACGAGATAGAACAAAATAATGTATTACGTAATTGCACATCTTAAAAAGATCTTTAATAAAGCCTGCGATGAAATATGTCTATCTCCTCAGTACAACCCACAGAAACTATTTTTATCTTTTATATATTACAAAAGAAAAATGAACTATTTACGAAGCTATTAGGGTTGATTTTTTCACAACTTCAAGGGACCGCAGATTTCAGTATATGGTATTAATTTCAAATTTTTAGGTCTTCCCGTTCCTGAGAAAAAGGGTCTTGACAGACAGACAGTCAGACAGACGGACAATGAAGTGATCCTATAAGGGTTCCTTTTTTCCTCTTGAGGTACGGAACCCTAAAAAAAAGTACGACGCTCACGGTCAACCGCACTACAGAAGAGTCGCAAATGCGATTCCTGCCTTTGAAGAATACGTATGCTCTTTTATTAAAGGTCCCTAAGTCCACGGACACCGAAGCTGGCAACTGAATCCACAGAGAAGTATTTAAATATACAGATAGATAGTTAATAAATGCGTATATTTTTTTATAACAACTATAATAGGACAACTACTAATTGCAATTCATTAATAATAATTATATTAATAATAAATAAATAAATAAATTATATTCATATATTAGGTAAGCAAATGTTTATAAAATTATTGAGTTTTAGTGATTATACTTAAGCAATTATTCATTAAGTGATTAGAGTTAAGCAATTATTCATAAAATGGTTTGTTTTTGGAGATTACTATTCACTGTGTGAATGGCTGGATCGATTTCGCTAATTGTTTCTTGTTATGTTTGTTATTGTTAGGATAAGATTTTTATGAGAGAAAAAATCTGAAAATTGGCCGAAACATTAGAAAATTTAAGAATACCACTTATTATCATTTCTACTATACACACCAACGTACAAGCAGGACAACGTCTGCCGGGTCGGCTAGTAAACTATAAATAAACTTCCGTTCGCTTCACCCGATCACATTTCCGTAACGCTCTCGTTGCGCATTCGTCAGCTTACTTCCCGAGTCAGGTGTGCGTAAAGAAATTTTACTGCATTAATAGTGCTTACATAATGGCAGTGCCCTTCATGCCACCTCTGGAGCTCTGCATGAGCCGGGAGACCAGCGCCATCCTCAGCTCGGCCGGGTCCACACCCAGTAACTCAGCAGCGGCTGACAGCGCCCCCTCCGACTGTGGTGCTACCCCACACCCCCCACGAGCTCCTCCCTCTTCTTCAAACGAGATGTTCCCAAGGTGCAGCACGGCCGCCACCACAGAGTACACAGATTTCTTCTCTGCTTCCGATAAACCCACCCGGGACAGCGCCTGAAACGACAATATCGATAGATATATTATTCCAAAATCAAAAATATATATTCTTGTCTTAGGGACAAAAATAAATATTCTATAGTTCATAGACAATCAAAGTTTAAGGTCAAAGTGACGATTCAGTAATAACCAACATTATAATGAATAGTATTATATTGTAATATTTATTCTGAATTAATGTAAAGGATTTATATTTATAATGAAAGTAAAATTTGAGTAAAATCGATTATGGATCTATAATCGATTATAGAATTTTATTTTTATAAATTACTTTTATAATATCCTCAATTCCTAACTTTATTCATTTTAATTTATTTGTAAATTTATATAAACCTACGTATATGTTTTCTGTATTGTAAAATTCTTCGGTTTTAAATTTTGGTGGAAACTTAATTGGCAATTGTGTTAATCTTAAGCTTAGTTTTTAAGTTCTTTATAAAATGCTGTATGTTTCCAAAATAAAATAAAAATTGTTAAAACCCTTTTACATAGCAAATAAAACCGACTTCGAACGGTTCGAAATGTTCATCATCAGCATCAAAATTTCGTTATGATTGGCATGATAAAGGCGTGAAAAGATAAAGTACTGAAATACTATATATTTATCACATTAGTCAGGTATACGATAAATAAAAGAAAAAAATATATATTATAGCATTATATTAATAGGTGACCACCATTCATAGGTGAGGATGTCATGACCTAATCATTGATCGGCATTTAAGTCGATCGCTAGGTTATGCCAAAAGTCCGGCAATAGGTGTTCTACTGCTAACAATAGACCTTCTACTTTATATAAGCCAAAGAATAAATAAGAATGTTCTTGTTATTTTTATACTTTCCTTGCAAGGGCCGAAGTAGATGGATTCGTGATAATTAAATCTTTAACGGCCATAATGACATCAGTCTTGCCCTGTACAACGCAAGTTTAGTCTTTGAGTTTTATTTACAATTCTCAGTTGCTAAGTTATTCCGAAAAGCCTTTATAGGCATTTACTGGGTCAGGACATGGAAGTAAATGCTTATTAAAATGAGGCGTAGAAAGTGTAACGGTATTCTAAGCATGCAATACACGTGTAATTCCATACAAATTTGTGTTATCGTTGTACTATTACATTCATTAACTTGTTTACTCATGTAGGAAAGGGGTTTGTTTAAAGACCTTTTACACTGTTTATTTTATTTTAACTTAACAAAATATATGTCCTTTTTTGTTTTATATGGAGTTTGGCTTAGAAATCGTTTTCTTTATTGGGTTTCCCTCTGTGTCTATGTGTAGTTAGAGGAAGAACCATGATTGCAGTCTTTTTGGTCTGCAGCCGAATGGTATTGTTGTTGCGTTTTTTTCAGGTTGCGAGACTTCCTGGTGATCCAATCTCGTCTTTTAATGCTGGCAATGTATCTGCCAGCCTCCTTGTTAAGCAGATGTCTATGCGCATCGGTAGTCATTTCGATGAACCGCGTTCTTGCTTGCCCCTTGTAATATAAAAAAAATGTCGTAAGCCAACTAAGGAACTTAAAATAAATATGTATACAATATCAGTTTGTATACAACAGTAGCTTCGTGCACTTACTAGCTCGTTTGTGAAAATAATACTTTTCAAAGTTAATTGTTGCACTAATTTGAAGGTGAGACTTGTAAGGAACAGTCAATTCATACAGGTGCATATTTCAAAAAGAATTTGCAAGCGTAGGGAAAGCGCGTGTGTTAATTATTTTCTTATTAGTTTATTAAATAGTAAAAGAAAAAAATAGATACAAAAACATTAATACTGATATTCCTTTTACCATTTATTCCCCTAATATACTTAATGGTTGTCACAATGGAGTCAAAAGCCGGATAGTGTACAAGTTCTCTTACGCTTTTTAGTTAATCTAATTCTGTTTACAAGTTCCGTTAATTTATTATCATTAGGTTGCTCCAGGAAAAGCCATTTCTTTTCGTTAATGAGATTTCTTTCTATCTATACGTATCTGTTCGCGGAAGCAAAAGATATTTTAATGTCTTAACTTTTTTAAATCTCCTTTTCCTGAAGTAGAAGAGACTCGTGGTGAAAATTTAATTCAGGGAGTATTTTCGAAAAACTCTAACAATCTCTCATTTAACAATTCAGCTCAGAAGAAAAGTTAAAATCTTTATTCTTTATAAGTGTAACAAACATGCCATGCATATCTCACAGGCCAGGTTTGTGTGATACCTGGGCAACAGTTACATACTGATGTTCTTTTAAATACAATTAACCTCATAACCTTTTCTGTACTCCTGGTAACACATCTGCTAAATTTCATTATGATTGTTAACTTAATACGGTGTTAAAAAATAACAAAACTCATTGAAATTTACAATTTATTTACTTCTTTTTCTTCCTAGCGTTATCCCGACTTAATATCAGGTCCGCTTAGATTGTAGAGGATGTGGCTGTGGGGCGAGTTAAGACAACCGATTGCCATCTGACGTCATCTTCGGAGCCCCCACGATCTCTACAACCTTATGACTAATATCACAAAGTGACATTAATCGGATCCCACTGTTTTACGTGCCCTCCGAAACACGGAGGAGGTCGGATATCAAATATAAACTAGTGCTAGAATGGATCACCCATATATCAACCCGTCGCAACAAGATTAACTTAACCCTCTGAACGGGACATCCACCACGCCAGCAGACGCTGTGCACACAACCGCAGTACCACGACAATGGGCCACCCACGGTGGTGAAGACGTGTCTATTTATGCTTTGGGTGAGATGGAAGTACCACGTTAACCGTTTTCTCTACACATACCTGACTTGTGAGATGCTGACAATTTAAAGAATACTTTTAATTATCTTTGTTGTGGGCTGTTCATATGTAAGAGGGCAAAGGACCTCCGTAAATTTAGTTTATAAATTGTATATTTTATCACCAAACCGTCGAATAAGGGTTAGAATAATATGTGTATGTGAAAAGCGCTTGAAAGTCAATAAAGATATTTTTAACGTTGGCTTTGTAATTAAGATTTTGTGTTGAATATTCATCATAATACATTGTATTTTGATGCTAATTTTATCTAAACAGAAACCAGATAAAGAAATTGTAACTTCGACTATAATTTCTTGAATTGAAAATAGCTTTATAATAATTATTATTTTCACTTCATGAATTTAGAGTAAGAGTAAAATTTTTAGGAATGTCAGAAAAGTTTAGGAATATCTAATAAATTCTTAAAATTTATAATATTTTTTCTCACTTTAAAAACTTTTTTTTATTAACCGAATTCAAAAAAGAAAGATGGAGATTCTCATTTTATCAGTATTTTTTTATGTTTATTACCTCAGAACTTTCAACTGGTGAACTCATTTTGATGATACTTCTTTTATTTGAAAGTGCTTCTCATTTAGTTCAATTTGGTTTACTTCTGACAGTTTGAAATCGGCTGTTTAAAAATTTTAAAAAATTAAGTAACTGTGTTATCAGAATAGTACCGAAAATATTGGGTTGTTGCAAAAGTTAGCACGAAATAGCTGCGAAATGGGTTGAAAGTAGATTTAAGGATCTAACTAGGGTTCACAATATCTACATTTATTCACACTGGCTACGCAATTGAGGGTTTCCCGTCCTTTATCCTTTTTTTAGGTCAGGACACATGGATTTGTGGAACGAAGTTACATTCCTGACGCCATCGCATATGTCGCTTGCCTCGTCCACAAAGCACGCCGTTGTCAAGAAAGAATATTAAATTTTACTAACCCTAAACTAGATCAGAAAAAAAATATAACTTATATTATTAAAGATGGCTTACTTGAGTAAGCCATCTTTATTAATATAAGTCATTAAAAATCAAGCTCCATTTATAACGAATGCAACGCGCACAGAACAATATTCTTCGCACCATGTCAAGGGCTCCGTGGTTCTCAAGAACCGACGAGATCCACGAACACCTCGGCGTGCCCACGGTGCAGACCGAGATAGAAAGAGCAAGAAAATCTTACGCTGAACGGTTATCTCGCCTTCCAAATCCTCTGCCGACTGACCTCCAGGCTCCAATTGCGACTAGGCTAAAAAAAAAGAATTTCCTGTAATATTTAAGAGGATGGGCAGGGCATAGGCTCTCTCGCCTTTTCAAATCACAGTAATAAAGCCAAAAAAAAATGACGGAAAGATACATAGAGGTTGCCACTGCACAAACACGATTGTGTAGCTTAACCCCAAGAAGTCATGGCTAATTAAGTCTTTGCATAAAATATAAATGAGATAAAAATATAAATAATTATCATAAGAATAATGCATTGCAATTATAACAAATATAACGCATTCTTCATTCATACTCTTTATAGTATTCTTCCTGTATAAAATTTTACATTCCTTTCCATTTGCATCTATTTTGGTTTTTCTTATAAGGTCAAAATACCAAACTGCGTGCCACCGGGAGTGAAAAGCGTATCAGCTGCAGAAGAGACAAGGAACAAGGGCACCAGCGGTCGTCGCGTTGTGGTCGCATCGAGCGTGATGTCCGACGAGCGGGTGCCGCGGTCTTCCGCTCCGCTCGCCGCCTTGTGGGACACCAGCATTGACAGATTTGGAGCCAGAGCATGCACCGTCGACAATGACCTTGATGCTACGATCTGTCAAAAACTGGTGATCCAATCGCACAATTAGCCAGTAGGAAGGTAGCTTCGATATAAGCGCTTTATGCCAAACCCGATCGAAGGCCTTTGCTAAACTGTGGTTATAAATAGGTCTGTAAGAGGTCTAGAATAAGACGGCTGCTTGTCTACTAAATGTTTATCTATTACTAATTCGTAGATACGCTAGTGATGACATCCTAGACACAATAGGGATGCGACTTAGACTGTGCGACTCTAGGGATACAGACTAATTTGTGGAATCACAGATTATATATTTTTTTCTCTATATAAGAATAGAGAAAAAATTAGGCTGTACTTATACTAATGTATATAAAAACAAAGTAGGAAACAGTTGAGATACGAGGTGGCAGTTTTTACGAGTCACTGCGGTACGAGGGTGAATCTGTTACGAATGGCATTAAGCCACACTGCAATCTGCAGGGCCTGATTTGAACAATAAGAAACAATGGGGCTCTTGTTCTGTGAGTGCGATAGGCTGGACAGAGTGAGAATGAATCTCTTCGAAGTGGCCTATCCAAGGTCGGAAGACTACGGTTCCTTCAGATTGCAGACGATCCTAGAACTGCTTGTCTGGATTTTTGAAGCCTTGTAGCTCGGGAACAAGGGAAGGAGACGGGTAAAAAAGCTCCAACTGGGTCGAAGTTCATCTCCATCAGCGATAAATAATAACATCACCTTGATTAATACTATAATTTTGTACAAAGTAAGCAGTAACCAGTTTTTAATCACCACTTATAACTGTAGCAAATCGTGTGTAGTCATCAATTTCTACGATCAAATCTCTTTCAGACTCTTTATTTGTCTTAACATTTTCCTACAAATCTATTCCATCTACTAAAATCTTAAGTGACGAATTTAATACAACACGGTTTGTTGTATTAATAACTACAATATAATTAACAGGATATAGGGGTCGTTACAAAGTTTACGAGTTTAGTTTAGTTACTGGCACAAGTTTGTTGAGGGAGTTGTGTGATCGAATTTCACTACAATTTCCACACGAGATCAATCGGTTAGTTAGGCTTTGTATTCGGATTTGGATTCGGATTAAGATTATATATGAGGGTTTATTTGATCGAGTAAAAGTAAATTTGAATTAATTGTGATTGTGTCTAAATATAAACAGATAAAAAATTAAAGTATGAGTATTTATAACGTCGATATTTTTGACAAATAAACGTACAAATATCACCTTTTATAGCCTTTGTGTCACTAATTACCTACAGTGTTTGTATCTAAATTAGTTCTGCAACAATTTCATAGTTTCAACGAGTTTGTTACAAACTGAGCGGTTTTCAAAATTGCTCATTAACGAGTAATTTTACACACTGGCTATTGGACCAAGATAGATTTTCAAAACCCCTTTATTTTAACATGAAAATAACTTTTTCTCAAACATGCTTGAAAATTTGAGCATTATTTTAATAACCTTCTTCGAGATTCAAGATAAAAAGAACTTGCTGTACTGGTCGAGCAGCAGCCGGCAAATAGTATGAAAATCCATATATGTCGTGTTTAGCGGACAAATAAATTACTATGTAAAATTATATTTGTCGTGTAATTTAAAAATGGAACGATCTTCTACTCCGCAACATGGCGACCAAAGTACCACTTATCAAAGGTTTAATTTAAATTCGAACTTGCTTGCACATAGAAAGCTATTTAGTGAAAAAAAATACTTTGGCGCGTAAAAAACTATTCTTATTGGTCATTCGTCATTGGTTTTAAACACTTTTTCAAATAAAAGTTCTGAATTGTACCACTTAGTTTAATTTCCGCGCATTATTTGAGAAAAGTATCCTAAATGAAGAATTTTCTCACTTTTTGTGCCTAGCTGGATGCTCAGAACCTTCTTTCCGAAACCAAACAGTTTGGTAGATGTAAATTTGTATGTTGAAAAAAATGACAATATGTAACTGACATATGTACATTAAAACAGAGTGAAATTATAATTGTACTCGTTGTTTACCTCATAAAATATAAAAGTTCTAAAACAGTACGACATCCTTATGAATGACATTGATATAATTTCAATGCTGATAAAAATATCCGTTGTTCGGTCATGGTTACGCATTGGAACTCATGTGCAATTCAGTTCAATTCTGAATCACTGTTTAATATGTCGTTTCGTTTTTTAAGCGAATTTTATGACAATTACGTCTTTTCTGTGTTTCAATATGTATTCCCTTTTGCAGCTCAAAAGGCGTCGTGGGCTGAAACGGAAAGTGTTACACAGTTTTCGTACCCAGTAACGACTATAGACGATTCAGTGTTATCTAAATCTGTGACATCGAAAATTTCTTCCTACATTCAACCGCCTGTAACTACGAAACAAGATATTGTTACAACACAACAAGAAACAAGCTATCACTATGACATCCAACAGTATGAAGATAAACAAAGAGAGCAGTCTTACCACGAAGATCAAAACCAATATTTGGATCAAAAGACTGACCGACAACTTCAATATCAATACGAAACACAATACGACGATGAACAAGATTATCAACAAAGTGAACAGAATCAGCAATATGATTTACAGTATGAACAACAAGACTATCAAAAGGAACAGGATACTCAAATAGAACAAGATAACCATCAGTACTATGATAGTCAACAGCAATATCATCAAGAACAACAGTACCAACAACAAAATTATTTGCAACAGCAACAGCATGAATATGAACAACAAGATCAGTTTGAGAAACAACAGCAGGATTTATATCAGCAAGAGCAGGACCAACAATACTTGTTCGAAGAACGTCAGCAACAGCAACAACAACAACTTCAACAGCAGGAACAAGAACAACAGGCAATACAGCAACAGCAAATTTTACAACAGCAACAACAACAACGTGAACAACAACTACAACAGCAGCAGCAGCAACAGCAACAAAAATTGCCGACACAACAATTACAATCAACAATGTTGACAGGTGCAGCTACTTTAGGCTCACTAATGGCGGGAGGTGCAAAGAGACTAGGTAGCTTCTTTGGCGCCGCTGCAGCTGCTGTTTCCGCTCCTACAATCAGTCAACAACAGCCGCAGCAACAACAGCCGTCAGCACCCGTGACTACAGCTCCTGTTAGTCAATTACAATCATCTGTAGCACCTGTCACTCCATTTACAAGTACGACAACTGTTTCTGCTACAACATCCGTCCCAGTTTCTGATTTATCATCAGTTCCAGTATCGAGTGTAACCACGTCGGCTCCATCATTACCTAGGACGCCTTCACTAAGAAGACAAGAGTCTATGCAAAGACCTTCAGTGCGTAGAACACGGACGTTACCCGACGCCCCTGAAGATTATTCTTCAGGTAGCTTCGATGAAAGTGCCTACGAGGATGAGTACCATAAGACTGAACTCGATCAAGTTGATCGCGACAGAATATCTTTAGATAGGTATCGTGAAGATGATTATGCTCACGATACTATTCATGAAGATGTTGTAGAGGAAGAGAAGGCGGCGGAGGAATCTAAACAGGTTGTACAAAAGACTGCGTCGCCTACTAAAAGTATATCACAAATCAGAAAGCCCTCTGTTGACAGTTATCACAGTCAAACGCCTTCTGTACTTGATCGAAAAACTTCACAAAGCTCTTTTATTTCTCAACATGACGAAAAACTGACGATACCCACTACTTTAGAAGGTAAAATCTTATATAGTATTTTAATGCTTATCGTTAACTATTTTATACATATTCTCTCAGCCGCCTTTTACAATATCTGCTGAAAAAGACAGACGCACTATCCCAAGTAACAAGCCACGCTTGTAGAAGATTACGTAAAATATAATGAGATTTTGTCCGAAATTCGTTATCAACTCTTCATTATACGAGAGTAGCACGTAACATATTCCGTGCATAAATATAATTTGTATAATTTACGATTATTATAATTTCGAGGGGATAAAAGATGTTGGAATTAAAGCCATTCATTTTGATCCTGCTTATTAAGGTAATATGATTTACTGTGCATTATTTTAATGGGCGGCCTGAATTAGGACGGAGCGACCTGGTTTAAATGACTGTTTTAATACAGTTTCTTCTTTTTCTTTTTGCTCGTGTTTCACCTGCTCTGGATCAGAATATTCTTATTCGAGCGAGCCATATTTAATTTTACTTTTAAAAACTATTTCTTTAACATAATCTCTGTTTATAGCGTGTAATAACTCATGATGATTATTACCACAAACGACATACCTCATTATTGACATAATAAAGTCTTATAAATCCATAAACGCCACCTGCGCGCACGAATAAGTGTCACGTTCCGCTTGAGTCGATTAAGACTGGCTGCGGAACAAGCGATAGAGAGGCACGACGTTCCGCCTGAACCGAGTTTGATAGCGAAAGCGCGGAACATGAGATAGAGAGGCACAAAATGCCTAAGCTTTCGGTGTTGTCACATAATATTAGAGTCCGTTAACCAACTTTACAGACAACTAACATTTTAAACGGTAATCTCCAATCTTACAAACCCCGGTAACACACTGCAAGTTGTCCAAGGATGTCGATAATCACTCGGGTCTACCTGCTGGCCCTTTATTATATTAAAAAAAATCAGTTAATATGTCTTACACTATATTTGACCACACACGCTCTATTAACAAATGTAAGCGTACTAAATACTTTTTCTATAAAGCAATAAACAATACAATTTTATTCTCGTTATTATTGAAAATGAAATCAAACTAATTAAAAGAAAATATATACAAAAAAAGATCCTGTAAAACTACAAAACACAATGTTGGCACTGCCGCACCAAATGTGCGAAATTATATTAAATGTTAGGACATCAGCTATACTTTCTCCCAACTACGTACTAAAGTCGCCTGACGTCTTTTATTTAGAAAACATTGCCGTAATGTTACACGAAATTTCATTACTTCACTTTTTTTTATTTTCAAGCAAATTTACCACAGACATTTAATATCACCCATTACGTCTCATATAAAATGTTTACATTAGATCAGAAATATACCAGCTGAAAATAAAAATCGACGGAATATATTCGCAAAAAAAAAAAAACAAATGGCGCGTATCCTTGACCGATGTAAAGTATTACTACATATTCAGCAAGAAAAGTTTTAAAAATGGAAATAGACAACGATGTATTTAAAACAAAAGTAAATTACGCACCGTGCTTAAGTAATTAGTGCACTTCAAATTCCTATACACGCTAAAATTACACGTTAGATGCTGTAAAACCTAAAGTGTTAGGGGCAACTTAGCGTATTAAGGACTGAAAATCGCTTGTTCTCCACAGCTATTCAACTTAATGCAGCTAGCCTTTTAGAAATCTAGGTACTTAAGCTTTACATGCAGCAAACGTTTTAAGCGTTTACTTTTAAGTATTTCTCTTCTTCTTTTATTTAAGCAATTGTGGAACTAAAGAAATAAATAAGCGAATAGATAAATATTAACTTTTAGAGCCTTAATAGCTTAACGGTAAAAGGAAAGGACTAAATCCCGCATTGTACCCAGTGTAAACCACGATGCCTCTGAGGTATTATCGTACCCGATGTAGTGTATACATAAATGAGGGTAGTTCATCATAAAAGTATAAATACAGAGACACGCAGGTGTGGAACCACCTGCCAGCTCAGGTGTTAGCAAAACGATGCGACTTAAAGACCTACAAGAAAAGAGCATAGTAATTCCGTCCCCGTCCCCGTCCCCGTCCCCGTCTTCACACCATGGTAAAGTATTCTTAAATTTTCTAATTTTCTAAAGAAATGACAATTTCAAGAAAACTAATTTGCGACCTTTGACTTCAAATACCTAACCCCTGAGTAACTTTGACCACTGTGACTAGAGATAACATTTGTAAAGTTAAAATAAAAGTTTATACAAAAGACCAGCAGGTTGCGTACGATTCTGCGGTTAGACCCTTGAATCATCTTAGATGACTGGGCTATATTACACTTCAAACTGAAAGGTACATTAAAATGGATTCAGCCGTATAAACAAATAGAAATATTTTATATAGGGCTAACTAGTTCTGAAGGTTCATATAAAGTTAGAATACTCTATTAGATATTTGACATTGCATAAGATATAAAAACTACACAAGAATATATATTTGTACATCACGCACAGCAGTTTAATTGTTAATTAATAAGATAAGTAAATTTTATTGATCTGCGCGATTGTTTATCGAAATAGGCCGGTATCGACTGAGTCGAAGACCCAATTAAGCTTTCCCAAGAGTGACAGCCTCTCCAATTATCCGCTATGCTAAAATCAATTTAAACAGGAATAATTATTACAATTTCCTATTAAAGCATTTCTTTATTAAATAAAAAGTATTAGTAAATTTAGTCTACGAAAATATTAAATTTATTATTTCTGTAATAAATTAAAAAAAACCTTGAAGAAAAACTTAAATTTGAAGTAGTAATTCAAAATTAATTACCGACTGTCTCTATTGAAGGCTCTTCTTTTTTTATATAAGGGTCTAACGAACAGGCATTTCACTTGAGTGACTCCGACGGTCACGGACTTACAGATGTGTTGATGGCGCGTGAGAAATGGAATTTACCTAGAATAAGGGTGCAGGACTCCCCCCCCCCCACCGACTTTAAGAGTCGATGATTATTGGTTTGTATACTGTTAAAGTAAAAACAAAATCAAAATGCCGTTTCTGACACAAAATTTTGACTTTGTCTTTCACTTCCATTTTAACTTCCACTTTGACTGCCACTTTGACTTCCACTTTGACGTCTACTTTGACTTCCACTTTGACGTCTACTTTGACTTTCACTTTGACTTCCACTTTGATTTTGTTTGTCTTTGACTTTCGCGTGAACGTGGAATTCGAATTAGACTTTGACGTTAAATTTGACTTTGATCTTTCTAAAATAGCCAAAACAAAAGCAACAAAATCTACTTTTAATTACGGCCGCTTTCAAACAAAATGGTTAAGGAACGCTTTTGATAAACACGCCTTCGCCTCGGGCAGTCTGTGCTTAAACTCTTTATTTGCATAAGCCCGAGATTATATTGCTTATGACAAGCTGAAAGTTGCTTGCTGAATACAATAATGAAGCACAAATGGAATGAGTTTGCTTGTTCTATAGTGACTAGAAAAAGTTTGAATCACATAATAAGTACTAAGAATAATTTTGTACCCATACGGCCTTTGTTATTAGAGATAGAGAGAGAGAGAGAGAGAAACGAATTTCTTAGCGTTTCATGGATTCAGTGCAGGTGCCGGGTCCATCGCGTTGCTGAGAAAAGAATCATAGCCTGGCACTTATGACCCAGATATAGGTTTTAGAATTTTCTCTTAAGTGGTCACTAACTTACCTTCACTGCCAGTATTACCTTAATTAAATTCCCTTATTAATCGTGACTCTTTAACGTAATCCCTCTTCCAATTTCTAGAAATGTAGAGTCTCGTCTCTCTCTTCTTAATCGTTCCCTCACTGCTGAGGATCGTGACTCCAGAGTTTTTGGGTAAGTTGCTTCCATCGGTCGTGTGGCTTTCGGGTTGCAGCATTACACCGATTTTCCCTCGTATTCATTCGCGGATTAAAGCAAAGTTATTTAGTTTTTCATGCAAGTGGAAAAGTCACCTGACCCGAATGGAAATATCGAAAATCGAGAGACCTACAGAGATGAAATATTGCGACGAAGTAGTTTATAGTTAGTAAGTCCTACACTAAAAACTGATTTTACGCTAAGACTAGAGATGAAGGAAGTCCCAAGGCCGTCGCAATTTTAGGTTAGCGAAGTCAAGGGAAATAGTTAGTATTTCTATAAGTCTCTAATAAAATTGATAACAAAAAGCTCCATACATCAGTTACAAAGTACCCAAACGAAAATTGATCACCAAATTAACATTTGATTTTGTTAAACACTTCAAGCAGTCTCCTCCAATATCCTAAATGAAGGTAAAGAATAAAGGGTATAAAAGTACGAAATAAAAAGGCTTGCTTCATAAATAATTCATCCGAGATGGAGGGCTAAACAAAATTGCACCAGACACTTGCCTTTGTGGCAAAGAATTTTCATCTAAATTACAATCAATTTGCAAAACGGTTCTGGTAAAGGATAAATAAAATATTTTCTCAAAGTAAAAGTCCTTTTTTGATGCCGAGCGATGGCGGTCGAGCATTTTATCTTGAATTTACCTTAGATACTTTTATATTTCTCTGGTACAAATAAGATAAACAACTTCGGTAACTTTATATCTCTCAATTTTTCAAATCATTCCCTAACATATTTTAAGATATTTTGAGGACAAAGAAAAATTAGGCATACCAAAATGTACCCTAGTACTCTTGTTAATATTAAAAAAAAACATCAACTATGTGCATATTTAGTTCCGTGTAGTTGATATTCTTATACGGTTCCACGCAGTTGACGTTCCGTAATTAACGTTCTGCAATGAAAGTCCTGCCATAAATGAATTCCCAGAAGGTTGAGGCCACGCTGTATCTTGCATACCAAAATATACGTGACAATTCATGTGGCCACGGACGCTTCAATTGCAGGCAATTTCATAGTGTATGATGCTTTTTAATTTAATTATCATATCTCATTCGGGAAATGAAAGGCTTTAATATTGAGTGTACGTTTGAATTTAGATTCATATGTGATTTCGGATGTTTATTAAAGTTGTATTGTGTATTAAAAATTACATTTTTCCATCCTAATTGTATGATTATTTTGTCATGTACTATGTTAAATATTATGTAGCAGAGAACGAGTTTTTTGTTCACTCTTATTCTGCTTTACTTAACCTTTCCAAGTCAATTTGAATATAGTATTTTTAACCTGTTTTATCGCACTTTTGGGCTGCCTTTCCCATTTTCCTACATCCATCGGTGCTCAGTGCACTCACCACCTTTAATTTTTTAATTGAAAAGTTAAATATCGGCCAATAAGTTTATCAGGGTGTAAAAGACATCGTACCGAATACGCATGGGTTCAGTACATAATTCTAGAGTTCACTTTTCCAGTGGTGAAATTTTTCTTCGGATTTTTCTTGAAATGTACAATTTTCTATTTAATTATTATTATTTAATATCATGATTACTATCTGTCCCAATGCGATTTTAAGTCAGAAACAAATTTCTTCAATATTTTTACATCAAACCGCAATGTAAGTAAAACTTAAAATTACGTAACAGGGGTAGCGCGGCGGGGGTCGTTGCCTTTTGTGCGCGTCAACATTTTGTTGACGATTGCTTCCCAATATTCACAATACATTGCGCGCTCAAGTTGGGGTGAGGATGGCAATATACGATTTCTTTTACAACCTATCTATCATCAGCTTGAAAACGTTAACGTTCTTAAGATCATTTTTTTATAACCAGGTCCTTGTGTGGCTGGAGTCGTTGGTCTGAAGATGCCTAGGTACTGTCTGGGTCACAAGTCCCAAGCACTGTTGTGGTTTCGTCCTCCGCATCCCGACACAATCGTTATTGTGTCACCGTATTGCTATCAATATGCAATCGTATTCACCGCTGTGAATCCTAAAAAATTCGTCTCTCTTATATCACTTATTACGTAACTTACGACTTATTTTGTTACACATACTAACTACAACTTAATTCTACTCTCTGAGTATAGGATACATCATTTCCTTTTTGCTGTGAAGACGTTGGGACACCCGGAATTCAAATTTGTACTTCCTGGGAGACCAGCGTAGATACACGTATTTTACCTTCAAAGAGCACCCTATTATTGGCAGCATTAAGAAATAAAAAAATAAATAACTTTATTGGACTTCCCGCTAGCAGTGACGACGAACCTTTACTGATCGTTAATGCTGAAAACGATCTTGAGCATCGTAAGATGCAGCTTATTGCAGCGGTCGGAGCGTTTTGTGCTTATCGAATTAGGGAATATTATTTTACAGTGTAATTTCTACGCTACATTGCCAGAGGAAATATTAAATTGAAATCTTATAAAAAGCTAGCGATGAGAGAACAAGTTTTGCTATAATACCGGAGCCAGACATAGCTCAGAGTGTTGGTACATTTTTGTCCCTGAAATCTACAAAGTTCCACAAAACTTTGCGCAGTTAAACAAAGTCCCCGGCCATTCTACATGATCATTGAAATGATAATTCAAATAAAGCTATGTCTGGCTCCGGCATTATTATTTTTTATAAGGTAGCTGAGTAAAAATATTTCGTCAGTTTGATACACGTACGATAGATGTCATTCTTAAGTTTTCATATCATATTTTTCTTTAGATATACAGTTTTGTTCTTATCTAGTACCATTCACAATGGTTTCTGAGCTAATCAAAGTGACTAAGAGTGTATGAAGCTTATATAAAAGGGTTCGGTATCTGATACGTGGTAATGGTATTTCTTATATAATTTAAAAACCTGTAGTCCGATTTCGCACAAAATAATTTTTCTAATGAGTTTTTAGCATGTCATATCAATATGGAAAACTTCTAGTATATACGTCTAACAGTTTAAAAATCCAGTGGACAGACGTACGGAACCGTAAAAAGTGCAGTGTTTGAGGGTCTTCTTTAAATCTTGTTCTGCATTAGGAATTAAATATGGTCTACGGGTTCTGTGGACATAACAAGCGCCCAATAAAATCTAGTTAAAAAATAAATTACATATAAAATAAAAGTCACATGTTTAATTTTCACATATTAAAAATAAAATAAATAATGAAAACTAAAAAAACGAATCCCTCGAAAAAACTAATAAAGCTTGAAAAAACCTTTCGATATTGAAAACTTTTAAACATTAAACATAGATCAACTTTTCAAAAACGCAAATGAATTCTTTATGAAACACAGCAATTTCATTTATGTAAAATTTAATCTAAAATTTTGTGATGATAAAACAATATCAGCAAATAAATTACGAAACAGCTGATAAAATCTTGCTAATAGTAAAGAATAAAAATGGCCAAGAGCGTGTCAAGACACGCGTATATTTTAGGGTTCCGTATCTGATACGCTATTTTTTTTATGGTACAAGGGGCAAACGAGCAGGCAGCAGGCACCCAAGTGCCTACCGACGCCCATGGACATTTGCACTACCAGAAGGCTAGCAGATGCGTTGCCGGTCTTTAATGACGAGTTTAGGCCACCGGGAAGTCTCACAAACGCGTCAACAATACCATCACTTGACGTGACAGCATTGTCACCACTTCACGCCGATCTCATGTGAGAAAGAGGTACTGATATCCGGACGCGCCGGCCCAATTCGGCTACATGCATGGCGCTACCTCTAATTACGATTAATATCACAAAGTGACACTAATCGGGTTCCACTGTTTGGAGGTCCTCGTTACTTTTCCGAAATAGCTCGACACAACACTCGGTTTTATGGGTTTTATTTACAATAGCATAACATTATTGTAGATACCGAAATTAAAAGTAGAACGTCTAATTTTTATTACAAGAATACTGGAAGTATCCCGTAATTTTTGGTACTCGTATGTTAATAGAGTCGTATTTCCGGCTAAGCTCCCCCAGTACTCGGTTTTATAAGTTTTATTTACAAAAGCACAACGTTACGGTAGATACAGAAAGTAAAAATAAAATGCCTAGTTTTTTACAAACGCCTAGTGTTTTTATTACTGGAAATACCCCATACTTTTAGGTACGACGTGCAATATTCGTATAATAGTCTCGTTTCTGTAAGCGAAGTTAGCACACGGTTTTATAAGTTTGTAATGTAAATAACATTTGCAATACGTTAGGGTGGATAACGAAACTAAAAATTAAACGCCTCGTAAACGCCTAATTAAGTTAGCTTAGTGTTTTTAAAAATGATACTAGATTTTTTCCAATGTTGATAATATTCTTGTCTCCCTTTGAAACAAAGCGCACTGAGGTTACATTTAGTTTTAGAATTCGGTTAAAACGTTTAATTATTTTTGATATATATATTTTTTAATATGAAACCCTTAAATTCCTGTTATGAAAAAATTCTATATTAGTGTATCTCTATTTAAATCAGTTTTAAATAGAGAAAACAAAACAAACAGAAATTATCTTTAAATTTTGATATTTCATCTGCATACATCAATGAAATAGAGGAGATCAGTGGCTGGCAATTGAGTCTATCGCTAGGTTAAGTAGCACTTTCTACGACCAGGTGATTAGATGGGTGACCCATTGTAACACTGGGTTATATTTGATATCCTACCTCCTCCGTGTTTCGCAAGGCACGTAAAACAATGCGACCCGATGAATATCACTGAGAGATATAATTCGTGAGGTTGTAGAGGTCGTGGGGTTCCAAGGACGACGCCAGACGGCAATCGGTCATCTTAAATAGCCACATAGCCAAATCCTCTGTAATATAAGCGGATACTGGTACGAGATCGAGATAGCCTTTGGAAGAAGGAGAATCAATAACACAGAGATAAAATTAAGTACTAGCCGCGGCATTGCTTTGTCAGTTAGAGAGTACATAAGTACATTGCTGCATTTTAAAATATTTCACCAGAGATCATCCGGTGGATTGGTGAAATAAAATCTATATGAGTACATAAAACATCCACAAATCGCTGCCTCGCTTTCACTACTCAGTTTTTATGTGCACTGTAACATAAACCGGCTATGAATCACTGTGTACTTTATGCTCGATCTATGTTTTACTATTGCAAACTCATATTTTATTTCAACATTTATAGGATATTTTCTATCACATTTGGTGATGAAAGGAAATTGTAGGTATTAGTGGTCTGCATAAAGGTTGAAAATAATAAGTTAATTATATATTCTCATATTTGACACGACGTCTACTATACATACCATGCGGACGACGCAGTTAGTTGCTTCGTGGAGAAAGCTATTGCCGTGAGCGAGTATGGTTTAGTGGAATACAACCACAGATCGGCCATCTAACACCGTAACGCCCATCTCTTTGCGGAAATGGCTACCCCAAAGACGAACCCGGGCTTTGTCTAAGGAACTAGAATAACGATAGAAACGAAGAGTGAAGAAAATATTAATACAATATGGTACTTTCAAATGGCACGGGCGTTTAGCTTGTGGTGGAAATTGAGGAACAAGAAAAGAAATTCACAGACGGACGTCTGTTTCTAAGGTAGGAATTTGGATGCCTGTGTTATAGATAATATACACATGTATTTGTACAAGCAACAACGCTACGCTCTAAGGCTAAAATCGCCAATGTTGCCCCAAAAACGGCCAAGTGTTACTGGGCC
>JANCMC010045044.1:0-25178 GCA_024363005.1 Charaxes varanes
ACTTTGTGTAGCTGCGCAAAGTTTTGTAGTACTTTGTAGTCTTCAAGGACAAAAGTGTACAAACACTTTGAGCTATGTCTGGCTCCGGCATAATACTAAGCTTAAATTAAAACCTTGTGTTAAGAGTGGATACGACGAAAAAATTTTGGAGTCGTAAAATTATGTAATGGTTTCAATATTTGTTCATTTGAATTAAAGCCATTTATCTATCTTATCCTTCAGTATGTGCATATTAAATGTAGCACTCTGTAATTTGCTCGCAGTGAATATAATTACAGTGCGGTAATGCGAAACTCTAGAATATATCCAGAAGTTTGACGCGCAACATCTGTCACCGCGAGCGATTTCCTTAACTAGACAAAATAATTACTAGGGATATATTTTTTGTTTCAGTTTTTATATAATACCGGAGCCAGACATAGCTGAAAGTGTTTGTACATTTTTGTCCTTGAAGTATACAAAGTTCTACAAAACTTTGTACAGTTAGACAAACTCTTCAGCTTTATATATTAAATAAGATAAGAAGATATAGATAAAAAGTGTTATTATTATTTAATAATTTGGTGATATTTTTATGAAATTTGAAACTTAAGTTTAAGAGGGTTCCTCACGCCCTACACCGAGAAGAGCCCACAACAAACTCAGTACCAATTTCTCAAAGGCAACACTGAAAATAAAATGAATAAACCTGGTCGTATACCCTCTCAAAATAGAGTCGATGTTGCGGGCCTAAACTAATACAAAATGCAAATTTAATCAGTGCTGCACTCGGGCAGTATTAAGTATGAAGGCGTAGTACTAGAAGTATAAATTGCCACTTCTGGTTACCACACCCACTGAATATCTAAACACCACTTACAATACACTATCAAGGATAAATGTTAGATTTTGATAAGATTTTGGTGAATGTTATAATTACGTTTCCTCATTAATTATGAATGCGTGTGCACGTAGCGTTAAACTTAATATGACAGTTTACGACTTCGTATAAAGATTTTCCAGATATATGTTTTTTCATTGCATGTCGTAAAAATTAAAATAATATAATCGTAAATTCGAAGAAAATGCGATGTCTTCAATTTTTTCTTGCTATAAGCAATAAGACATGGTTGGGGGAAATGCATCAAGGTGGAAGGTGTTCGGCGAGAGATGACTAGGCGAATGCGTAGATGAATATAATATTATACTTACATAGGTGAAAATTATATGCTCATCTGCCTCAAAGGAAGATCTTCAGTCCGCGTTTGCTGGTGTTGTATGGGATGGCTGCGCCTCACCGGCGGTTGTTAATCGGGACGTCTGTACATAGCGATCACTTATAGAAACTTCGCTAGCGTGATTTACATAGTATGGTGCCTGTCAGCGTTCGCACAGCGTCCGTGCAGCGCCATCTCGTGTAGTGTGTAGTTACTTCCTCATTATGTAGCGGTGATATACATTATGTTCGTACAGAGTTTTACACTAATAAATACGACTATAGACCTGATGACTAAATTTGGAGGCGTAGCAGAAGTGAAGAAAAAGAAGTAGACATGGGTAGGATGGAGGACTTTGCACAGATTAATTAAACTTAGTAGGTATGACGAATTCCTTGTTTTTGAAACAAGGTATGTAAAACAGTGAGTCTTATGTGATGTATATCACTGAGTGATATTAATCGTGATATTGTAGAAATGGTGGGGGGTTGATGTCAGACGGTAGTCGGTCATCTTAACTTGCCCCACAGCCACATCCTCTGCAGCCAGCACATCCTCTGCAATTTAGTCAGACCCTGGTAGTAGACTGGAATAACGCTAGGTAGGAGAAGGAGTTAGGTATGACGTACACTATTGTGAAACACTTCCGCACAACCAGTCGCGAAAGAAAAACATTCTGTCTTTGCCTTTAAGTTGATGACAAGAACTAACTCACGCAAGCGAAATTTCTACTTACACTCACTATATATAGACCTTCCGACGAACAACTGTCGGCGAGGCGCGGGCGCCCCGGGCTACTCCAACAAGCCCGGATTCGAAGATCTTCCTTTGAGGTGGTTAAGCATATCGACCTTCGCTTCCACCTTTCATTCCTCGCTGAAAAAGCCTTCCACCTTGGTGTGCCTTTCCCACATTAGAAATTAACGTTATGCATGATGAGCAAAAATAAACCGTTTAACTAATTGACGTGCAAACGACATTCGGCTTAGTCGAGTCGTGGCAAACCCATTTTTTGGTCGACTATACATACTGTTTTCTTGAAAGTCCCTAAGTCGTAGCGGAAACTGATACTACAGATAAATTATGCCAGAAAAGAAATTCGTATAAAATCGCAAAATTGTAGACTTTTTGACATCGAGATGATGAGCGTGATAGTTCGTGGGTGAAATTCAGCCAAATAATGGAGGGGCTCCATTATTTGGCTCAACGGTAGAAGAGATGGACTGAAATCCGAAGGTGCCCGGTTCAAGCACCGCTTGTGGGGTGTCGTCGCACCCACTCATAAATAAATAAATATATACAGGACTATATGATACACGGACATCTGTTCCTAAGGTAGACAACTTAATGTCTGTGTTATAAGTAACAGATGCCTCTTATCTTCATACATATTATAGATATTACACACCCAGACACGAGGCGGGAATCGAATCCACGACCCCCGGAGCGGAAGGCAGGTCACTGCCTACTGCGTCAACGGGCCAGTCACAATGACTCAAGATTTTAACTTAGCCTAGTAGGAGTAGGAGGGGAAATAGAAATATTAAACATACCTAAATATATTGCAATAATTCTTTTTTTTTTAATTCTCGGAATACTCCCCGTGGTAAAAGATTCATGGTAATCATATTTATTATGCTGGTCAAAGTTCCTAGTAAATGAGATATTTGCCATCGAAATGCAAGATGAAGGGACCCTATCTGACAGTGGACGTCCCCAGACAGAAACGATCATTTACACGTTTTAAAATACATTATACAAGTACCTCTTATAACTCAAGTATATTATTTAAGTATGTTCTAGGAAAGTACGGAACAGCTACGTTCTAAAGATAAGATAATATCGATGTTCAGCTTCTTTCTGAATATCTGCTTTAAATCTCTTGCTGTCTTTCATTTTTTGCGAAATTTCCGAGTTATCTAAAGTGATATACTTGAAGGTTATCCATATTTAGATGTCTATTTTATTATAAATAAAATATTTTTAAAGTTTACTCCTTGAGAATCTGATTTCATATTTAAGTCCGGCGAATGAAAATTTACGATGTGTAAAAACAAATCTTTACGTTTTATAAATATTACAAGACTAATTTAAAATATTAGTATCGTTTCTTTTAGAACCTTAGGAAATAGGAGTCATTTATAGGTGTGTGTAAAATTTCCGTTTGCCCCCCCCCGTAAAATTAAACGTGTTACGAGACCTTAATCTTGCCCTATCGAAAAATCTGTTCTTAGCGGAAGTCCACTAACTATAAACTACTTTCTTGAAAAATATCCTCTTTGTACCTCCGGCGGTTTTCGAGATTTTGTGATAAGTGACGTTTTGTTTTATATAGATAAAAATTTCATTAGCTCAAAAGGGTTTTTTTAGACAAGCATACAGCCGGATCACCTGAGTGACTATCAACGCCCAAGGACTAGAGGATGTGTTCCCGGCCTTTATGCTGTCCTTGAAGATCCGATCGATGTAATATCGGTTTACCGATACAAACTGTGAAGCCTTGGTATATAAAAATTAGTAGTCTGCAAAGGCAGTTTACGGACAATAATAATTTTACGCGATAATGCTTAGGTCAATTGTGCCTCTGTATAGCTTTAATACGCCGCCAGTGAGTTGCGCGACCGAAATCGCGCACACCTAAATGACGACGCCTATTTAGCAGGCTAGAGGCGTGGCGCTACCTCTAATTAGATAAATAGGTAGGAGTAAAGGAAGGGATGGTGTAAAAAGATTTAAAGGTAGATGGAGAGGAGAGAAAGGATGCGAATACTACTGTTACGGAGGGTGTAGGGGTAGTGACTGGGGTCGCATACCTGTAGTGGATCTACCCGGTTATCGGACAGATATCTATTCTATCTGGCAGATAATCTATTGTTAATAATCGTTGGTGATAATTGACACTTTTTAGGGTTCCGTAGCACTACAAGGAAGCTTTATAATTTCGCTCGGTCCGTACGTCCGTCTGTCTGCCCGTAACGTGGTCCTACCCTAGCATTTCCAAACTATTAGCTGGCTGGCTGGCAAACTATTCGCTTGAAATTTTCCATGATGATAGAACATGCTAAAACTCGTTAGGAAAATTATTTTGAACGAAATCGGACAATAACTTTTGAAGATATTTAAAAAATACGTTTATAGCGTATCAGATACGGAACCCTCCTATATAAGCGTGTCTTGACACGCTCTTGGTAATTTTTTAATTGATAATCCATTTTTAGATGACAGTTACCTTTTAAGATATTATCTGTACGAGTTAATCTGTTTTTAAGTGACATTTATCGCATAAGTTCTCTGTTCTAGATACGATCTTTTCTTATGGAATAACAAACAAAACTTTGTCTTTGAAGCATTAGTCGTTATTAGAAGGGCGTTTATCTCCAAAAAGGGCGCCATTTAAAAGGCATAAATATATCAAATCCGATTACAAAGAAAACCTATTTGAAATCAAATCGTTAGCGCGATGTCAGTGAGTTAATCGCATTACGATATCATCTCTACCGGAGAAAACGCCAAATTATCTCTACATCGAACAAATAGAGTCGAAAATCGTTTGCACTTCTCGGCCATCACAGTTAATAACGGGGGAGTTGTGCTGGGAAATTGATAAAGAATATTGAATCTTATTGAAATGCAATAGGGAGATGACTATTAGGGTGGCTCCACATCTCCCCTCTTGCCAATTAACGCGATTTAATTGTACAGGGAGATTATCGTTTGGTTATGAATAGGGTCTGTCTGAATACGGCTTTATGTCCGCGACGAGTAAGTGATTGATAGTGTGTGGGAAGTTTGGTGTAATCGTATGTATGTGGACATTGTCCTTAAATGGTCGTTGATTCGAATCTGGACTAATTAGGAATTGAGAAAAAATTCAACACTCTAATTTTTATTAATTTTGAATTAGCGGACCGGACAGACGTTGTCTTACCCTAATTTAATCCTTTCCGGAAACAAGATGAATAATACAAAACAAACAGAATTCAAAATGGTCCAGTCGTTTCTGAGTTTTAACGAGACTAACGAACAACGATTGATCTTCATATACAGTGTAAACTCTTTATAACCTTGTTTGTTATAACAAAAAACTCCCTATTACATAGAAATTACGTTCACTTAGTTGGTTTACGTCAAAAGCCATACTCTAGTAACCTCTTTATAGCGCAACAGGCATCTTCTGTTACGAAGAAATACGAATATATTTAGATGTCTCTCTGAACCTGAACCAACTTTTCAATACGCACTTGATGCCGCCAAAGTCATCGGAAAATTCTTATTGTTTCCTGAGTCTGCTTTTACTACATACCTGGATGTATGTATGTTCGTAAAATATTTAAGAAAATACAAATCAAGTATTGGGATAGCAAAAAAAGTCAATCAAAATTACCAGATTATGTCTTCCGAATATTATATTAATGTACTTAAAGTAATAAATAAAAATTACAGTAATTTTTGATACATATTTGCTTTTTGTTTACTCCCTCCATATAACAAGTTATTTAACAAAGACCTTTATCGAGTACCAAATGTTTGAATTTAAGATAGTTGTGAGAAAATGTACCACGTAGGGCAGACGCGGAGCGCACGAATTCCATACAGGTGAGGTTGTAGTCCTGGTAGAAGGGGTCTTCTACGTCCAAGGCCACGGGAAAGCATTCCGGGTGAGTGATGTTTGAATTGCAGCAAGAGATGGCGCTGCTATTCATACCTGAACATGTTGTACAGGACGATGTTAATTTCACTTAAATGTATCGTTATCGTACCGGATGATACAAATTTATACGATACAACTTTATTTCAACCCATTGGATCATTGTGTTAGTATCTATTCTTTATTAATATCAAAAGAGCTTGTAAAAGTCTACTTTAATGAAATGTTAAGTTGTTGTTATGAATTTATTGTTAGTAACTGAAAGACACTTAAAGAACATAAATATAAATTATATGTTTAGTGTATATATAGTTTTATGTTATATGTGTTACATGAAACATACAACAGTGATTCTAGTACTGACAATTGAACTTATATAGATATTACACGAGACTCGAGGCGGTAATCAAACCCGCAACCCTCGGAGCTGAAGGCAGGGTCACTGCCAACTGGGCTAACGGGCCAGTCACAATAGTTTTAAGCACATAATCGTTTTTATCAACTTAGGATAGCCGCACACGGGCCACGCGCCATATGCACAAAACGCCGCCACTGGCATATTTCCAAACATTTTAGCGTGCAGCGTGTAGCGGCTACTGGCGTCAAACGTGTGCGGCGAGTCCATATAAAATGTATGAAAATTACAGGTAATATGCCAGTGGCGCCGTTTTGTGCATGTGGCGCGTGGCCCGTGTTTGGCTACCCTTAATCTTATTTTTTTATTATTATTTTTATTTTATTTTAGGTAAACAAACAGTATAGTAATTCATAAAAAATAGATTAACATTAATTTAACACCTAAACCAATCAAGTTTCCACTTATATATACTGCACAAACAAAAGAGTAAGATAGAAAAAGATAAATGTAAAATAATCAATTATATAATAATACATATACTTAGAGCAGTTAAACAATTAATAAATACAAAAAAAATCTACGTATCGTCTAAAAGAAATTGTTCAATCTGCTTACGGAAGGAGCTAATAAAACAATCCCATAATCTTAATAAATTGCTTCTATTAATTTT
This sequence comes from Charaxes varanes, assembly GCA_024363005.1. Classification (NCBI taxonomy): domain Eukaryota; kingdom Metazoa; phylum Arthropoda; class Insecta; order Lepidoptera; family Nymphalidae; genus Charaxes; species Charaxes varanes. The sequence continues at coordinate 6,873 of JANCMC010045044.1, forward strand.
ATATCACATAATGACGAAATGACGTACCCTTGCTTAGGGCAGTCGCGGTGATGTCATGGTCTATGAATTGTCCCCACACGGCAAGCATCACGGTGAACTGGGAGTCGTGCGCGTAGCTGGGTCTGTGCACCGTCACGCTGACGTCACGGGCGCTGGGCAAAGGCGCGCCGCCCACTCCCATGCGTGGGGAACTGATGCCTAAAATAGCGACAAATTTTAGTAATTGGAACATATTAAGCCGCAAGCAAGTTGATATGATATGTCAATTGTCAAATGGAGATCTTTATTGTTTTTAAGTTTTTAGATTCTTAGTTTGACATCGCCCAAGTCGCGCCATCTTTTGGACATGGGGCATCGCGAGCGTTTTGTAAGCGCGAGTAATGACGCCATTAGTGACGTTTTCGCCGGGACCACAGCGATTGCAGTAGACAAGTGGAACAGAGTGCTTAGTGCGAGTTTTCTAATGCTTATGCGTTGGTAAAGTTTACTTAAATTTGTGTGGAGATTGATCAGCGCCACCTAGCGGTAACGTTGTAACACTGATCAATCTCCATACAAATTGAAGTAGGCATTATTTTCGGTCGAGCTTTTCCCGAGCTCCCGATCCCGGGGGTTGCTCCTGCCATGACGCTCGAGAACCCTGGGAACATAACAGTGCCAAACAAGATCCGAACCCTACTGGATATGACTCAAACCTCTACTGGATTTACACAAATATATACTTTTCGGAAATATGTATATGCATATGGATAATACACCCAGACTCGAGGTGGGAATCGAACCCACGACTCCCGGAACAGAAGGCAGGATCACTGCCCACTCAGCAAATGGGTTAGTCGAACCTAATATTCTAAAAAAGCGCCCGTGCATCTCTTTCCTTCCTTCCATACAGCCTCGAGATCAGAAGTGTTACATACCACTGCTTTTTGCCATTCTCTTGTGGCTTAAGAAAGAAGAGTTAGTCCTTAGTCACATACTATGACCTTCCTATCCTAGTAGGATCATAGTATGTGACAAAGGACTAAACAATGACCTTACTACGCTAATCATAGGAATGTTTTTTTTGTTATGTTAAAAAAATATATTATGTTTAATTAATTCTACCGATTACGCCTAATTGTAATAAAATTCAGTTAAGTATAAATCCTAAATAATAGGTTTCGAATTAGTTTAGGTAAGCATTTTGTTTTAAGATCTCTGTCATTTATCACGCGGACAGTTGATGAAGTGTTGGCATTTATCTTGTGTTTACTGGACAAATTTTAACGAAAAATTCTTTTATTCCCGAGCCGCAAATCTGTTAGGTGCTCCTATTAGTCTCCTCTAGGTTATTGTGGCGCTCTTATGTCGGGGCTAGACAACGCTCAAAGCTTCACTTCAATGATCATGTAGTGTAGCCGGGTACTTTGTGTAGCTGCGCAAAGTTTTGTAGAACTTTGTAGTCTTCAAGGACAACAATGTACAAACACTTTGAGCTATGTCTGGCGCCGGCATTACGTCATGATTATCATGGTGGCAATACTGATAGACACAAATTACAATGAACCTTTCCCTGCAGACAAGTTAATATATCTACTTTTATATATTAAATTATAATTATAGCTAACACTAGCTTTTGTATGATAAACTGTGTTATCTTCTTCGTCCCACTAGTAGAGCGGGTAAAGTTATTCGGGAGGCCGTTGTTTATCATAAACGTAATTATACTGTTCATTAGGCTGTGATGATATTAGCAAACATCAATATGCAAATATGGAGGTGATTACCTATTTCAAACACATGACTAACCCCCATATTATAATCATATCCTTTGCGGCCGTGATTTGTAGGATTGTATTATAAAGTGATTTATGAGTGAATTCAGCACGCACGCATTATTAATAAATACAGTTAAAAATTGCCCTAAGAACTATATAGCTGTTTCACGCGACTTCGTCTAGTGGGAGGGTAGTATAATATGTAAAAATCATACATGTAAAATGTATCAAATGGGCTGTGCAATGAAATTAGAATTATATCAGCAAGATATAAGATGTACGAAGACGCGAATCTGCCAGCTTCTATTAGTACACTGACATAGTCAGTCAGTCCCCGTTCCCCACCCCTGCCCGTTCACCCTTACTTATAAGGAGACCTACCTAAATAAAATAAAAGAGTCTGGCGAGTTTTGGCAGTAGAATCTGATGGTAGTGCTTCGGAATCACGCAATCGAGATATTACTAAGATAATCGTTTCCATTATCCAATTTTTGTTACGTTCTTTATAAATATATGATATAATGAGCTTAGAAATTACTTGTCTATTTCAGCTTCTGTTTCTCTCGTTACGAATCAGTTGCTGTTCCTTCCTAGTCACGCGACTGATGCATTACTCGTTTGATAGTTTTCGTCTTTAATTTTCTTTTAGCATGATATAGTGGGATGCCCCGACTTCGGTTTTAACTGTCACTATAAGAATCTACCTATATCTATATAAGTCTCAAATAACCTGAATTTCAAAATGAGGGAATGTTGAATTTGAATTAACTATTCAACATCTTTTTGCAGCTTAGTGAAATCGAATGTGTCAGATGTTATGCGTTCCAGTGTTACGCTATCCACTTCCGTCGTGCGCGGGTCGGAGGCGTTTTATAGCCAACTGTTACTGCAGGCTGTTGTACAAGTTACACATGTACATGAAAATGCTAAAGGGTTTTTGTCACTGCAACGAGTCTTTTATATAATTTCTATTTTAATGCAGCTCAGCACTTAATATATAAAATAAATGTTTGATTGCGGAAACTGAACAATTACGTAGGAAAGTATATAATTTTGTCGGTCCCTAATGAATACCGCAGCCGTTGACCGAATAGTTGCATGAGACGTAAAATATGAGAACAGACATTATAAAGTACTAGAGCAGTAGCTGTAACAGAACAGGACTGTACCGCTGCGGAAGCGGTGCGCAGCGCAGCGCAGCGCAGCGCAGCGCAGCAGCAGTGTCGCAGCAGGTTGTTGAGTGGACGGGAGTAAACTCCAATAAAAGTGATCAATTGGTACATATTATTTGGCTATTTTATCGTATCTTCTATATATGTATATAAAAATCAATTGTTGTTCGTTAATCTGGGTAAAATTCTAAAACTGCTGGACCGCTTTAAATTCTAGTAGTTTCGTTTCATTCCCCTTAGTTCAGGGAAGGTTTGAAAGAAAATAAAAGTCGAAAGATATTAAAAAATGCAGATTTTTTTATACTTCAAAATAATACTACAAATAGACGATGTTAATTCCTTTTGACTGACCTACCATATTAAATTATTATTATTATTTCGTTTAACAAATAAAATAAAAATAAATGAATGAAACATTCGACCAGTGTCACGTTTTATGGAAAAGAAATAAAAGAGATTAGCTAATGAGTGAGGAGCCTAAATTTGGGCAAGACAACTCTGTCGGGACGGCTAGTTAGAAATTAAATAGTGCCTGTTTTATGCAGATTCACTTTAATTTTAATTTGAACTAAACGCGATCAATGTTTCTGATTTGTGACCGTTCAAGTGATTTGTGTGTAATGGCGTGACAACGGATAGATGATGGCAGGTATCGTGACGTATTTTGTTATAGTTTGTTTTGTATAAAACACAGTGCTGCTACTACTACAGGAGATTAGATCATATGAACGAGGTGCTCACTTGAAAAAAAAATCATTTGTTACATCTTGCACCTTTCCGAGAAGTATTCAGCGCGCACGAGTCTCTTATCTCACTAATTGTGACCGTAGCCAAATGCTTGGTGTAGATAACGTTATTTAAGTAATGATGCAGTAACGAGCGTGACCGGGACCCGCTTATTGTTGTTTTATTCCGCCGACCGATCCACTCTCGTCACCACTAGGGCGCGCGCAGCGGAAGTTGAAGGTCCGAAATGCTGACCGTAATTTTTATGGCTTCGTTGGCGATCTGCGCAGTACAGTCCCCAGTCGAGGGTCAGCCCTTGGCACAGTACACTACTTACTTGGAGAAAAGTGAGTATGAATAAATATATATGGTAGGCGTCGAGGTATTTCAGAGAAACTCTAAAATGTAATCGTTAGAGCCTACGTTTCAGACGTACTGTGCGATGTATCTGTTCCGCCATACCCCATGTCGATAAGTCTAGAGTGCTACCCCGCACATAGAGACGGGAGCGTAGCGCACCACGTACGTCATTTCTAAGAGAAAACCATATTGGCGTCTAAAATAATCGAGGTGCTGACCAAGGCGAGACAGTACTTTACACCGGGACACCAGCGTTAACACTACCTTCAAATATTAATGCTAATGTGGTGGGGGTAGGTGTGGGGGATAAACGCTAATGTAGTGGGGGCGCCTGAGATATAAATTGTTTGCTGAGTTTTTACTAATCACTTTATGTATAACCTTTGTGAAGTCTATCTCTTGATGCTGCTTCGGTGTCGAAGCGAAACGTGCGTTGAGGCTCATCGGAAAGTCAGTGTAGTGCTGTGCTTTGGTGGCGGATTCTGTTTCTGGCCAAAAAAACTGCGTTTGCTCTGAAGAAATTAATGTGACGCAAACTTTAGAAGGCAAAATTATTGTTTTCTACGAACTGGAGGACTTCGATCAACAAAGCAGCCAATATGTCAATTCAAGGTATACTAACATATTAGCCGTTCGCTCTTCGCCTTTTCACTGCCACATGTACTTATAGATAAGTGTCTTCTGAAATTCTGTGTTGGAAGTGGTAACTCACTTGCAACAAACTTGTGTTTGCGACACGCTATTTGTATGTAGAGGTGAATATTTTAGAGGGGAATTTTTAGACTGTACGCACTCTACACACATACATATATATATTTCAGAGATGACCAACAATTGTTGGGAATATTTTCCAAAACTCCCTCCGAGAACTGTGAGCCTTATAGATATGATGACACACCAGAAGAACGGAAACCTATTGCTCCGTGTGGGGCCATTGCCGATTCTATGTTTAACGGTAAAGGTCATCCTTAAATTACGTCACACTAATTTTACAATTCATACAAATTCGCTTGTCATATTTTCGAAACAGATGAAGGACTCACGATTGATGTCAATCACATATTTTGAAATTTTGCGCATATTTTATTACAAATAACGAAAAGGAAACTGCTGTTTCCAATTTTTTTCTTGTGTAATGTTGGCATACTGTGACGTCACAAAGTTTTTGCACCCTCTCCACCCTCGCTTGTTTTCACACAATGTCACCTTATATTATGCACAAATGTTTATAGGAAGCGCTTATTAGTATTGTTAAAAATTGTATTGCCTTTCTTCAATTATTTGAAGACTTTGTTATCACAAACATACACAAGATGGCACGCATACACACACATACGTATATATACCTACATAGATTTCTTTTTGTAAAAGTTTTCTTAATTTTTTTTCGATTTCAGATACGTTCGGACTATCGCGTATTATTCAATATACAAACGAAACTATTAAAAACGATGCGATTCCTTTGGCTGATAAGGGTTTTCTTTCCGATGCTGATAAGATTGGCTACAGCAATCCAGACGGAGGTGGTGACTTAAAAACCTGTGAGTAAAAGCACTATTATATGATCGGAGGCTAGTCGCTGCTATTTGAAGCTATATTTTATAAAATTTTATTTTCTACTACGGTGACATTTATTTGAACACGCTTTGAAATCATGAAGAAATAAAATATATATATTTATATGTGTATTCCATAAATGATTATCATTTATTTTTCCATTATTTTTACCTAATTTAACCCGTAAAACGTCGTGGGCACAGCTAGTTCAACATGAATTTTGACTCTGCCATATTTCACTACTCCACCGTTCACGAAATAGAGTGGAATCCACTAAGAGAAATCCTAATAAATTGTTGTTCTGGATAGTTAACAGAGGCTTAAATATTACACAATTCAAGAATTGCTAAAATATGTCATATTGTGTAAACTTATAATAATCATATATGTTGCGGACAGATGAACCATGGAGAGTGGCAAAGCGATGTGTTTGATCGGGGACGTCAGCGACCCAACTCAGTATGGCTGGCACAAGTGTACATAGTCAACCAAGCCAAGGTCTTTTAGTAGGTTGTATAGGGATTTTGCTGGTATAAAGATATTTATTATACGTATGTTACCAATTATAAAAACTCTTTTATATTAACCGCCTTCAAACATGGAGTAGGTTTAGGAGACGGTTATACTTTCTGCGATTTTAAAAATTTCTTATCGGTTGCCATACCTAGAGTATGCTGATTTATTTTTTGTTAAAAAAATAAATAAATAAAATTTGATTTATTTCAGAAACTATATCAGTTACAGCAAATTACAGCTGGAGAATTCCTTTTAAGTAAAACTTTACTTGTGTTAGGAAATCTCTGCTCTTCTTACATAAGCAATTCGCGGATTAAAGCAAAGTAGTTTAGTTTCTCATGCATGTCATGGATTTCCGCAAAGTAACGCCTGATTCTATCAGATATAGACTTATAATTGCTCTTGAAATCAAATGAGTTGAATAATTGTATATAGTTGAATAGAGTTAAATACAATATTACACAAAGTTTCTATATCACAACATTCTACGTTTTCAACAGATTATGTATGTACTATAACTTTACTCTAGTCAATATAAATATTAACCAGTGAAGCGAAAAGTTTCGGTACCATTTTATGGAAATAGCAAGGACATAGGAGTATAAAATTTGGTACAATTATAGTTTATATAGAGGACAATGTGCAAATATTTTAATAAAAGATTCATTATAAATATTAAAATAAAACGTCACATATACTAATGCCAAATGTATCAATCTCTAGTATGAATTTATTTGCAGATTGTGCGTGAGTTCCTGACTCAATGCAATCTTCCCAGTGGTCAATGTGTCATCTGCCTCCATGGCTTTGTGAATGGAGATGTATTCATAAAGACACCATGTTACCATCACTTTCATAATTACTGCTTGTCCAAGCATCTGATCAACAGCCACAAATATTACTTGGAAGAGATGGATAAGCTGCCTAATTGGCAAAGAGCTCAAGCATCTCCATATCAGGTTGTTTGACCCTTTCAAAAATTTTTAATATATCAAAGTATAATTATATATGTAGACTAATCAGCGGTCAGCAATTGAGTTGACCACTAACTTAAATAGCTCATGCTGCATCTGAGTGATTGATCGGTGACCCATTCTGGCGTGGGTTTATAATTGACATTTGACCTTCTTTGTGTTTCGGAGTACACATTAAGCAGTGGAACCCAATTAATATCATTATGTGATATTAGTTGTGAGATTGTAGAGATCGGGGAAGTTCCGAGGATGATGTCATATGGCAATCGCAAAGCAAAACATTATTCTTGTTCTTTATTGTAGATACTTTGTTTTTGTTGCATGTATAGCCGTGTCTTCACTGAATGAGTGCCTCGGATGTTGGCCATGCCACTTTTTTGTTTGAAGAACATGCATTTTCCTCAGGCAAGGCACATCCTGACTGATTGAGAAAGCTGCCTCCTCAAGCTGCTTGTTCAGTCAGGACATGGCTTATGATTAGTTCATACAATTAATGCGAAATATGTATGTCGCTAATTTTAATAACAAATATAGGCTATCTATATATAATATATACTATTTGAAAATTACGTGGACAGAGGAGCATTAAATTTGGCACAATTACTTCAGTGTTAGATAGCTCATTTATCGAGGAATGCTATAGGCTATATATCATCACACTAAGGCCATTAAGAGCGGAGCACCAATGAAAAATGTTTTAAAATCGGGGGTTCTTTTTCCCATTTGAGTGAGACAGTTGAGTGCGCTGCGTAAATGGTTAGTATCAAAAAGGCATGTATGACAAAATTGTTCTCCTTTACAAGTTCTAAATAAAAGTCCGCTACAGCATATGTCTATCTTTTAAGGTTGGCTCAGTATAACCTTTTTAATGCTAATCAAATTTGTTCTAAAATAATGCACTATTTGTGAAAGTCTTAACCAAAAGTATTAATCCTTACCCAAACACTATTTTTAAACCCCTAAGTGATAAGAGTGGCACATGCGGACAAAGTCGCAGAGTACAGCTAGTCATTTATAGGGAGGAGGCTATGCGAATTATATATTTTTTATTTATTTATATACCACAAATTTGTAAAAGTAAAAGGATTTTATCAAGTATGTGCATAGTGGTAGACTTCTCTCTTAAAGATATCTCTCCATCCCAGTTAGCTTAGAGTATGATATATATAAACAAATAGACTATGGTTTTAGTGGATACATAACTATGTTAGCAATATTTTATTTATATATTATTTAATACTAGGAGGCTATATAATGCTACTTTAATATGCTAATGTTATATATACATATATACTAATTAAATATAAAGTGTAGTACTCATATAGAGAGAAATTATTGTTTTTATAAAATAACGATTACAAATATATTTAATTATTACAGTAAAAACACACACACCAATGCCAAATGATTTACACACACATGTATACATTTTATTATTGGATGAGTCATGACAACTGAATATATATATGATACGCAAACTAAGGCTTCAACCAGCCGGCGATCTCTAGTATATATTAAATGGCATAGTCTGTGGTCAATCTGATAGGACATATTTATCAACCTTATTTATGATTACAGCAAACCTGCCCTGTTTGCCGCTGCAAGGTGTCATTTGATGTGAAGACGTTGGAACAAGCTCCACCCCCTGTTGAGTCTGTGAATGCGCCACCATTCCGCCTCACTGAGGAGTTGAAGGTAAGAGAAACAGTGCCACATATGTTTTCTCTTGAAATAAATAATAAAATTTCTATATGGGCATGAATGAATTGTATATACCTACAAAACTTTGAAACTATAGTCGTAGTATTGTATCATTACCTAGTATAAAATGGTGTCGCTTCGTGTTTTTGTGCGTTTTACATTAAGAGATAGATCAAAATAATGTATTACTCAGTTGTATATCTTAAAATGATTTATAAAAAAGTCATAACCCACAGTAACCAATTTTTTATATTTTACATATTACAAAAAAATTATGAACTATTTACGAAGCTGCCCGGTGTCCAGTTTTGCCTACAAGATTCGACCTTGCGGTAATATCGTAGGCGTGGCAGAATTTTGTACAAGTCAACCCTGCCACTGAGGTGCTAATACCCAGACAGTAGACAGTAATAAAATACTGTTTAGTCATAATCATCGTATCATTACTTTCAATCTTTATAGTGAAAAATATTGATTTTCGACAGCATTTTCAAGTTAGAGACAGTAACAAGCAGCGTTTACTCCGCCGTGGTAGCAGTGACAGTGTTACATGTAACATTAGGGCTTTATATCAACGGTCGGGCGTCGCGGCGGTCGGTAGGATAAGCGACCAATAGATGACGTTATGTTTTGATATTCAATATCAGTTGTAAGAGTAAGCCAAAGTTCGGGCAGGACAACGTCTGCCGGGTACGCCTAATTTTTTTTGTATTGTCAAGTATACATTACAATTGTGGTGATTTTGTAATACACAATAAAAAAACAAATTTTATTTCTAAAGAATAACAAATAAGCTGTAACTATAAGCTAACATGAACGTCTTCTTTAAGTTGTATAAAACAAAATCGCTGTACGCCCTTATACGCGTCGATCTTGTTAACTTAACGGATTTTAATGCGGTTTTCACCAATAAATAGAGTGATTTACGAGGAAGGTGTTCACACATGCGAAGCCGGGGCGGGTCGCTAGTATAATATTGTTTTTAACACCACAGGCCATGCAGGAGCGTATGGCCGCGCAGCTCGCGCGTCAGGTTGCTCGTGGAGGGGTTGTGGGCATGGGAGACGATGGCCCACCGCTGCTGACTATCACAACCGCGGCTGATAAGGAGGTATTTACATAAATGTCTATATTGATTACTATTTAAGAGAGAATATTACACAAAATTAAATTATTTCTAGTGTTCTTTTAAAAAAAATCCTTTATATAAATTTTACATACAATGTAAGATTTAATTGCCCCAAATTTATGTGCTTAAGACGAAAAAAAGTTGAGTATAAAATACCTATTTAGCTTAGTTGATTTATTTCTTCGTAAAATATGTGAGACAATCCGAACATCTGCATTGCAATATAAATTTAACCTATAAGCACTTTAAGAAGAGTTCAGGCTCTTAAGAATTAAATAGTACTTAAAAGCCTACTAGACATCTGCGAATCTTCTCGTATTAGTGTGACCATGGAACAGAAATCTGTACCTGTTTTATTTTTATGTAAAAAAGGGCAAACGGCCATTCGGTTCACCATACAATACCATATACATATAATAAGAATACAGAATTGTTTTTGAAGTAAAACTTCTTTACGCACGATTGACTTGGGGAGTAAGCTGGTGAATGCCTGAAAAGAGCGTTACGAAAAGTGTGATCGGTCGAGACGAATAGTATAAATATCGCAGCCAACTAGCTTAATCAGTCGTTTAATCAAATGGCTAGCCTCTTTATTTACGACTTGACTGACCTCACCGCTACAGACACCTCCGACGATTCGTTTTCACTTTTGACTCCCGGGGCACCAGTATTCGGGTTTTTTTTTTACTGTCGCTGCAAACTTCCATTGTACTATTTTTCATTAAACATTGAACACGCTATGCGAGTAATGAAACGTCATTGATCCAAGTCATTTGTCTGTTTAATCAAAGGCTATATGGAATGGCTAATTAAGCTATCTGCCTGCGACATATATACATAAATATGGATGGAGCTAAAGAAGTTTTACTCAGTTCAGTCTAAAGCTCACTCGGATTTTTGTCGTCTCGTTGCTAGGAAGCTAAAGGATCCAGCAGCTCCGCTCAGAGCACCAAGCCTGAAGCGCGCCCGAGCACCTCCACCGACAACTCGCCCGAAGCTGAGCGTCCGGCCTACCGCGGCCCGTACCGGTAAATATCAACAGCTTATTATTAAAATGATGCCCCTGCTTTTATTTAACTTTTCTAATACATATGAACATCCAAAGTAAATGCAATCACATGTATCAGTGCGTTCCACTAAACGATCACAATGCCTACGAAAACGTCGCCTAAGTGAACGCTCGCAACGACCCACCTAATGAGACGGGTCGTTGCGAGCGTTCACTTGGCAGTCTTGAGCGTGCTCATTGCGATCGCATAGTGGAACCGCACTTGATGACGTGTCATTTACGACCGAAAGGTTACATATATTATGATGGCATATTTAATTTCAGTGGATTCAATCGCCGCGGTAAGCCCGGTCGCCGCGGGCGGGGCGGTGCGCGGTGACCCGCTTGCCGTCAGCCGTCGCCGCGCGCCGCCTAGCGCGCCCCCCGCACCCCCCGCACACACCCTCCGCCGGCAACACCTCCCTACCGACACCCGCCCGCGCCCGCGGCCATAACGTCGCCAACCACGCGACCGTACGCACGCGACGACGCTCTCGCCGAACAAACGTTAGCGAAGCCAATAGAATACGTCGCGCTCTACAGTCGACCTTTCCGGCTCGAGTGCGAGAAGGGTACGTCGCTTGAAAAAAATCTGCGTCGCCCTAGCGATGTCTCTCCCGACTTTCAACTGTCACCGCTTGAATTCAGTTCGGGTGTATCGAAAGGCCAGGTGAAAGTTTTACAAATTCAAATCTCCGTAATAACGACACAATCCTAAAATATAGGCTTTTAAAAAAAAATCTTTTTGTTAAAAATTTATTTTCACAATAACTCGAAAAACATAAATTGAAACTAAAAGTATGGTTTATATAGTTATGGATTTCTTGTAAAGACATACTCAGCAACAATTGTATCATATTTAATGTACCTACATACCTTATATATTTTACAGTATATTTTAAGTGTTGTTTGTATTTTGGTAACATAAAAATAACTACAGATTTATATGGGACAATTGTTTCGAAATGACAGACGTATGTATGTACCTACACTATAATTTTCTTATACGCTTATTTGTATATAAACTAAACAGAAGAAATTTGTAGTTGTTAGTGACGTAAACTCCCAGAGGTGTTGAGATTTTCCTATTACACGTTTTGTTGACTCGTAGAAACGTTGTTATAACGATCTCGAAGAAAGTGCCGTTTAAGCTGTACAAACTGCAATAGTGTAAGAATTTTATTGTTGTGAGGTGTTGCATATTTATATCAATATGTTGCTTTTTACTTAAAATATAGTATTGAATACTGATACGAGTATTTCTAACGTTATAACCGCCATATCTACTATCATTTATAAAAGTACATCTATATGTATGCAAATGAATCCCTATTTCCCTTGGTCACGCCATCACGCGTGAACGGCTGGACCGATTTCGCTAAGTATTCGGTCAGAAGAAGGTTCTTATGAAAGATAAAATTATGAAAATTGCGCAAAAAATTAGAAAATTTATGAATCCTTAATCACCATATTAAATTGTTAGGAAAGGGAACGGGGACGGGAACGGATAGGAGAATGGAAACGGGAAAGGAATCCGGAATGTGGACATTATTGTAGGATGTAATAAGTAAGAAGGTAACCCAACCTTCAGATAGAATAGCGTCAGCCGGGCTCGCTAGTATCAAATAATTAGAGGTAGCGCCATGCTTGTAGCCGAATTGGTCCGGCGCGTCCGGGTACCGATGTCACATCTCTATTCATAAGGCTAGTAATATTCCCCAACACGTGTTCACAATGTCATGTGTGAACTATAAATGAAACTAAAATAGAAGGGCGCATTGCGGGAGATCATACTTTTATCAATGCTATTTGTCACCACGTCTTGATGTTATAAAATCAGCTTATAACACTAACAGGCCAGCATGCCTTAAAATACGCAATGCTATGTAAACTGAATTATTGTTAATAACGCATAAAAATTCTACGCTAACTTTATTAACCAAACCATAAGCTGCAGCCCTTTAAGCCCTTTAAGTAACTCTATAGTAAATAATTACGTATTTACATACTTTAAAATACTGCATTAGATGTTCCTAACGATGGAACATTGATCTGGGTGTTCTTACAAACAATTGTTTCCTTTAAGTACCGCTAAATCCTATTTACCGCGAGATGTCACGTTTTCCAGCGTTGACTACGTCTACACTATAGAGCCATTTAGACGGGGCGAGTTTCTTGCCTCGAAGATACGTTTATTGTAAGACTATACAAAATTTTCTTCGTTCATACATTCACACCTCTCGCTCTTCTAATCTGGGGACAATTGCCTATCAATGCAATATTGATTGTATCCGTGTAAACAGAATTTATAGCAATATGAGTGCATTGCGCGAGGTTTAGGTGTTTTAAATGTATCCGCTCTTATAAGACAAGAATGAATTAAGCGAAATGGAAAAAAAGATGTTGGGTTAAAACATGGATATCGAGAAGAAACAATTTATCACGGTTTTTATAGTTATAATTTTCCGTGTTCCAGAAACTTTTTGAATTTCTATAAAGTTCAATGAACCTAATATTATCCACAGCTCCAAATTTAAAGCAATTTTGTGTCATTTTAAGACAAATTCCCTAGTAATCAAAAACTCTAATGACAAATCTCGCACTCAAAATTGTTCAAAACGATGTGTACGATATTCGTATGAATTTGACAGAATGTCACATGAGATCGTGTTTATACAAGTCGGGATTCTCGTAAGTAAGAACCTTCTTACTATAATTTCGCTGTGGAATCAAACGCAGGATATTATCACCTAGTTATAATGACTATCAAATCTCTTATGACATAATCGTAGATGATAATTTAGTTCTTACCTGCGTTTAAACATTTCGATACGATAATGTTATGGCGATTACTGCTTGTGACAATTGCCCACGATTTCTCGTAACGAAACGTGCGAGAATGTCTCCCCGTCTAAATGAGTCTTAATATATAACTGATATAAATTAAACCAATTTATTCCTTTTAAACATTAAAAATGTAGTTTCGTGAAAACTTTTCCAGTCTTATGCTGGAGCCAGACATAGCTCAGTGTTTGTACATTTTTGTCCTTGAAGTAGTCTTCAAAGCACTACAGACTTTGCACAACTACACAACGTCCCTGGCCACACTACATTACCTATACGTAATGATTATGATAACCATCACACAAAGCGAAGGCCACTTTTTTAAGGATCCCCATATATAAAAAATTTCAAGGCGTATCCTCAAAAATAAAAACCACGTTTCTAAAAAAAAAATAGCTAGATGACATTTAAAAATCGACAGGGCATTGCTATGACAACAAAGAAGAAGATTTAAAAAAAATATTTATCAATATAAAATACACTTTCAAACAATAAATAAAAGCATTATAAAAATCTTAAGTTTGTCCTTAATGCTAGGAGAGCTTGGTGCTCCGTTTAGCTTGAATAAATCTGAATCTTTTGAGATCAAATAAACTATTACCACGGTTCCCAAAAATATTAATTCTATTTATTTTCAAGAAATCACACATTTCAACTTCTGCATTAAACACTCAATATGAATATCGAAATCTTTAGATTCTTATAAAGAGAAACCTAATTGTGTAGATGTACTAATTTTAAGCGGACTAAATCTCAGGCATAGCTTGTATTACATAAAAGGTATCTTGGTAGCGCAGCTATTGAAGTGGCCAGTTTTTCGTGTAATTTGTCTGTATTAATAAGAAGTTCCTTTTCATTTACAAGTTTATTTCTGCATCCTCCAAAATTTTGTATGTAACTATGATTGTAATTAATTGTCACAAAATGTGAGGCATAAACTATAATATGCATTAAAAACTTTCAGTGTCGCGTCTTTTTTTTTTTATCGTGAGGAAATTCGGAACGGATCAGCGGTGTCCGACAATTCACGCTAGGACTAGCGTCTCGGGTAGTATTTTTGTGACACCTTAGATAAATACCAATAAACATTTTTGTTTAAACATCTAAATTAAGAAGATCTTTCCGAATATCTTCAATGTATATACAAAAATCTTTCAGACACCGATGGTATATCATAGTTGTTTTAAGTAAGGTTAAGCTTTATGATGATAAATATTTACTCTTAAAATTCATGTTGTAGTATGTAAAATAGAAATTTGGATATTATTTTTAAGTCTTGCAAGTTCTAAAATAGCGATTGATAACGTGCCAGCCCTATCAGCAGTTTAGATCAAACGGGTACAAGCTCGATCGACATAATATGAGATCGCTGGAATGGAGGTCTATGCGATCCGATACCACCATCTCTGAGGCAACATTTATATCATCTCTCATTTTGATTGTTAGCTACAACCCATTTGTTACGCAATCTGTTTCTATTGTCGGTTGATTCTTCAATTTCCTGTACAGGTTCGAACGTTTCGTGCGTTATTATTTCTGAAATCGCTCCAATAATTTTACAATTTTCAGTTCTGTTCCAATACTTACAATTGTATGTTCCAGCAATAATTCTAGATACAATACAAATATTCCATTTATGACCCTTATTTGTAGTGTTATTACTTATTTATGAAAAAAGTTTTAACGTCTCGCTAGCGCTTGTACGTAAAGGTTTGGAATGACTGCTTAAATTTTTAATTTCTTCATTCTTTATTATCTTAAATCTTATATTGAAATCATATTTAAAATATAGATTACCTTTTTGGCCTTAGCTTAGTTGAAATCATTATTTAAAGGTGTAGGTTTAGGGACTTTTTAACTTTTTTTACTGTAAGGTACATAGTTCGACTTCCGACAGCTTTACAGCCGTTTTTTCTGTATTCTGAATATTGTCAACCTGTAAAATGATTACCTTGGTAGGTCTGAAAGTCTTTAAACAGACTTCGGACTCAAGTTGGACCAATCAGGGAAAACGTGGGATTTTCAGGTGGCGCATATCTTGCATGTGTATACGGCGAAATCTAATAAATGACTCATCTTGGGCCCTGTGTGCCTCAATACCTGCACACAGGAGAACTTAATGGCCGCCCTACATCGGGCAATTTATATTACCTCATTTCGGGTTCGGAAAATAAAGGATTTTACCACATGGATAAATATACCTACAGTTTGCTATTGGAAGAAAAAGAGGATATCGAAAATATTAGACATATCCAAGGTATTCTAGTGATATTTTGTAAGAAAAATAACATTACATATTGGCAACCCTGTTGCGTAGTACCAACGTAAGCACGGTTCACAACATAATGCGATTTAATCCGGCGAACGAGGTCTTAGCGCAGCTCTACCACCAATTGGATATACTTTATGTTTATGATAGACTCGCGTTTTGATTGTTCGCAAACCATTTACTACGCATTGTCCCTATTGTTCGTGGCTTCCTCAATTTTCGATGGCAGTTAGCGATAGACGGTCTACTAATGTAGTAAAGTATGTGGTTATAGTTTTCTTTATATTTATTGAGTGTAGAGAGTACGACCCTAACTGAGTTGTGGCCTATATTGGGCTGGAGAAATCCTGGTCGTCCCAATTCGATGCGCAATTAGGAAGTTTACTTTTACTAGTTGAGAACGCGGCGTTGCACGCAACACTTTCTTTCTGGACACGGCTTGGAGTTATTATGTATGAAATTGCTCTGTAAGAAATCTACGGTGCACCTGCTCATATATTAGTTTGTTCAGAAACTATGATAATCTAATACATAGAAAAGTGGAACGCGTACAGTCTAAAAATGCATCTCCCTCCAAAATTCTCTAAATTCAAAATAGCGTGTGTAGCAAACACGCACGCTCGACAATATTATTGACTTAATAAAAACGCTGCACTCACATAAGCAAAAGTTTTTTTAATTAGTGGAAGGGCGTGCATTTTTAGACAGAAATATCCATACTAAATGAAATACGTCATATAAAACAAGAAATTATCTATAATAAAATACATCTGTATTTTGATAAATAAATAAGTGGCTAAGAGCGTGTCAAGACACGCTTATATAAAAGGGTTCCGTATCTGATACCCAATAAAAGTATGTGCTAAAAAACTTAATAATTTACTGACCAATTTCGCTCAAAATAATTTTCCTAATGAGTTTTTAGCGTTTTCTACCAAAATAGAAAATTTTAAGTCTCTACACCTGAAGGTTACGGTTCGTGACAAGCGACCGTGACAGAAGTGCGTGATGCTTACTGGTAATTTGGCAATGTATGAAAGACAGTTCGTACGTTCTTCTCCATCCCTTTCTCCTTCTGTCTTTCTAATTAGAGGTAGCGTGACGCTTGTAGCCGAATTGGGCCGGCATGTCGGGATACCAGTACTTCTTTCTCACATGAGATCGGCGTGAAGTGGCGGCAATGCTGTTACATCAAGTGATGGTATTGTTGTTGCGTTTCGTTCGGTTTGTGAGACTTCCCGGCTGCCTAAACTCGTCATTATAGGCCCGCAACGCATCTGGTAGCCTCCTGGTCGTGCAGATGTCCACGGACGTCGGTAGGCACGTAACTGCCTGCTGCCTGTTGCCTGCTCGTTTGCTCTCTTTATCATATAAAAAAAATCTTGGCAGGACTAGAGGTCTTTAAAAAGATTCCGGCCCGGAGCAAGTACAAAATGATAGCCTAAGTGCCCTGCGTGACCTAATAACTACCCACACGAGGACTTAATTACTGTTTCAGTCAATAAAGCAATTAAAGTTGCCATGTCCTAAGTCGCTATTATCGAATTGCTAGGTTACTATTATTGCATGCAATTGTGCTTGAAACAATATAAAGTTTGGTTGAAAATAAAACTGCCGAAAGAGGGGTGCGTACTCGAAAGCATATAAGTAAGAAGGATGATTACTGTAAACACAGGATCCAGCCTGTCCCCTTGCAATCGCTCTATTTCCTTGAGTTCCTTCATCAGTCTCCGTGCCCGCACGTCAGTCACATTACCTGCTTTCTTCTTAATGAAGGTCGATGCAGCAGAACTTACTGGTAAACTGGCAACTGCTTCTGCTAGTCTGACGCCTTCTCTGTAAATTAAATAGGTAAGTGTCAATATCTTTTAGATCTATATACATACAATAGTTGTTCGTTAGTCTCGCTAAAACTGGGAAATCGCAGGACCGTTTTAAATTTTGCTTTATTGTCCTTATTACCGAGAAGGCTTAAAAGAAATGAAAAAAAGAAAATGTCCAAAGATTATTTAAAAAATATTAAAAAATGCAATGGTCGCTACCTCGGAATACTTCTAATAGAAGACGTTTGTACTAGATTTTTTGACTGACGTGTCATGTTAAATGAATATTTCAATAGACATTGGGCCCGTGTCACGTTTTATAGCGAAGACATGAAGGAGATTGTGCAGTGAATACTGAAAGAAAGATAATATATGAAGTATGACAACATAACATGACCACACATCCTCCATAAATAGATAAAAACTTTGC
>JANCMC010045051.1:0-25167 GCA_024363005.1 Charaxes varanes
ATGTGAAGCTGTGGCTGTTTAGTTCCATACGAAAATATGTGATTACCTTATTTGATAACAAATAAAGGTATTATATTACCCTAAAAAAAACACTACTTTTATATGGATAAGTAAATATTTATTCTAATGATAAATAGATCAGTTTCTTTTTATCAGAACCTTTTTTGCGGCTACTATTTTTGTTTGCATGAAATTTTTGTGGCTCTATAAAATCTTTTGATATTTTGTAATTTGTTACTTTTGGCTCTAGCGACTCAAAAGGTTGCTGTCCCCTGCCCTAAAAGACAGATAGAAATAGAAATATAATAATTTTGAAATTATAATTACGTGAGTATAGTACTCTGAAATAATATACATTAGAAACATAAATATTGTTAATGGCAACAAACACTTCAAAAAATTAAGTATAATTTGAAATGGTCACTATAGGACAAGTGTGGGTACTATACCATAAGGCGAGATACACATTTTATTTTTATCCACGCAAATTTTGTGAAAGCGTTATGATTTATTTATTTATTAATTTTAGATACAATAAAGCTTCCAAAAATTGAAAGAAATATATGATATACTCACCAAAAAATTCTAAAAAACCTGACATCAGTTTCACTTTTCTATCGTAATTAGTTTTTGAGATATATCACTTTGAAAAATACTTATGTGTATACTTTTTTTTTTCCAAGTGAAAACTTCTCGCGAAATATACATAAATTGTGTTAACACGTCATGCCGATTTCGGAAACTTACTTGATTACACAGATGTGGATTAGCTTTTTTTAGTTTTCCTTTTTTTAATATTTTTGTTTTGTAACATGCTATTTTGTTTTTGTTATGTAATATGCTTTTTAGTTTAATTTAGAATTAGTTTATTCATTATGCATATAGATTTTATTCTTACTATTTTAATTTAAGTTCATTGCAAATATTTTAGCAATATTTCCATTCACGCTGATTATAAAATATAAGTTTTGATATTGCCCACTTGAGGGCCATAAGATCGCTGTGAAGTAGCGGCACTGCTGTCACGTCAAGTGATGGTTTTGTTGTCGCGTTTCGTTCAGTTTGTAAGACTTCCCGGTGACCTTAACTCGTCATTAAAGGCTGGCCACGTATCTCCTAGCCTCCTGGTCCTGCAGATGTCCATTGACGTCGATTTCATCACTTAGGCGAAACGTCTGCTCGGTTGCCCCTTGTAAGAAAAAAAAAATTAGAACCATTCATGTATTTTACCTGTCCTGGCTCTCAAATGAGGTTGTTGTAGTATCCATTGCTTCAAAAGCCGTATGCTCTCCTCAAGACGTTTTGGGTCTTCGTTTAATTCAACTTGAGCTTTTTCAGCCAACGCCGGCGGCAGCGGTCGGACCGGCATCGTTCAAAATTTTCTTTGATTTTAAATAAAGACATTCAAACAGATGTCATTAAATTTCGTTAAACTGCATGAATCACGCCCAAACTATACTTTCAAACACGTAACCTGCCAAAACAATATAACTGCATAATAAATGCAACGGTCCAAGATGCAGACATCAAAACAATAAACACTTCTAGCGGTGCTTGAATATATATAATCTTATGATATGAGAGATAATATTATTTATACGTTGTAATTAAGTCATCGTAGGTAAATAAATATGAGATAAAATATTATTTGTGTCTCCAATGTTACATCTAGATTTTAATTTTACCTTAAAATTATTTCTATTTTTATTGTTCTACATTTCCTTTTGTGCTATATTTGGGTTTTA
Organism: Charaxes varanes; assembly: GCA_024363005.1. Classification (NCBI taxonomy): domain Eukaryota; kingdom Metazoa; phylum Arthropoda; class Insecta; order Lepidoptera; family Nymphalidae; genus Charaxes; species Charaxes varanes. The sequence continues at coordinate 1,746 of JANCMC010045051.1, forward strand.
TATGCCTTGAATAAAAAAACTTTATTTATAAAATCCACGACATAAATAAATTACGAGATCTACCTAATCATAACCAAAATCATCAGAGATGATGGTATTGCAATGAACAAGTTATTTATATGAACTAGAGAAAGTAATATAGATATATATCTCATGTGAGAAAGAGGTACTGGTACCCGGACGCGCCGGACCAATTCGGCTACAAGCATGGCGCTACCTCTAAATACGATTAATATTAGTCCAAGACCTCCTCAAGAAGACCGAAGGTAAGTACTAATTATTTTTTGCTTTTTGGTTTCTTGGTGTTTTTGTTGAAGGCGGTTTTCTTCTTTTTATTTAAAAATAATTTATTATTGTTCAGAAATGACGATTTATTTTGTTTTCCAAATTCATCCAACCGTGAATCGAATCCGCGACCGCCGCGCTTAAAGTGCGCTATTTCAGCTAGTTTCGAATACCTTTCACTGAGATGAAATTTTCGTTAGTCATCGACTTCTTTCTATTTAATCTTACAGATCATAATAGACTTTTAATCTAGACAAAAAATAAAATTGTATGTTTGTTTGTAACGTTAAAATATATGTAACTCATAGAATAAATGCATGTGAAGATCTTCGTAATTTTTCACCATTTTTGTCTGTCTGTTTACCTATTAAATACTCTTTGAAATATCTGGACCAATTTTGCCAGAAGTTTCACAGGCAGATAACTGACATATGACATATGTAAGAAATAACATAGAGTGTTTAGTACTAAGTTTAACCAAAATATATTAAATTTCGTCCGTCCGTTTAGTTTAGTCTCCGTTATCGCGGGACGAACTACAACAGGAGTTTCACGCGCACAGCTGATGTAACTAACAATAACATAGGCTACTTTAATTTAAAGAAAAGAATCAGGGTACCGCACGAAAATATTAAAACCTTCAAAATTGAATAATCCAAAGCAGTAGAAGTCCTCGGTAACAGATAGTATGTTAAAAACTTCTGGGGCCTCGAATCGGTAGCCACTGTACATTGACCTCGTGACGGTCAATTTGGATTAGCCAAAAAAAATGGGCCACCTGTTACCTACTGCATGATTAACAGAGCGCTAATCGCAGACGGTGAAAGGTGGCAGAGAAAGGCACCTTTTTATATCTATGCTCAGATTATGTTATTCCACTGTCTGTCATTTTGTTTATGCACTTTCTTATTTTGGGGGATAAATAATTTGGACCATTCAAAGTCAAAGAAATAATTTCTTTTCTAATTTGGTCGTTTTTTAAAGCACTTTTGATCATATATTGTATATTGCAAGAAAGAAAGACACAAAATGTATTAGAAGCTAAGAAATTGTGCCTTAAATCAGTGTATGATAATTTTTTACTTAGATTTAAGTCTAGCTCGTATGGATTTCAAACTTTGTGATTGGTTTTATTAATTGAGATGCTTTCCTTATACCCGAGACATAGCTCAAAGTATTTGTACATTTTTGTCCTTGAAGACCACAAAGTACTACAAAACTTTGCGCAGCCAAAGAAGTCCCCGGTCACACTACATGATCATTGAAATGATCATTCAAACGAAGCTATGCCTGGCTCCGGCATTACAGAAACCTTGACAAACATAATTTATCAAAAAGATTGAAATTGACTTATTTCTATTAGAACTCTTTGAATCCTGATTCAAAACTGGATAAAAAAGTAGTTTGCGTCCATGTTATTACTGTCGTGTATGCAGCGACTTACATATATCCGGTTAAATATTTATATATAAAGTCAATATAGATATTGATACAATCTCTTATGCATAATTCAAGTGTAAAATGTCGGCATTAATTCCACTGAAATCATAATAATTTCCTGTTTATTCGGTGCTCCGTTACCTATCTATATTGACTTACGATCGGGCACTGAAACAACGGTTGCGACTCACACAACTGCATCGCGAGCCACCCCCGCCGTTTTTATATTTTTGCACATTCCCAATACAGAGCCGTTTTCGCGAACCCAACTATGATATGGCGTATTATTTCTTGATACGCACTGAGCGGAAAGTTTTATCCTGTCTGCGACTAAAACCTAAGGCGTACATTTCGCGCAGCGAAGTCAGCTGAAGCAGATCACAGAGCCGTAACATTTTATACTTTAATACGAGTCTTACCCATTGCCAGTAACTTCTATTGTAATTTGTCCAAAAAAAGTTCTATAGATATATTTGCACCCGAATCTCAACACAAAAAACTATTGTCTAGTATTTTATTTTCCTAGAGCTGTTATTATTTATATATGTATTTTAAATCTTCACCTTCCTGTTACTTATTCTAACTTCTACCTAGTGCGTCTTGTCAAAATCTGTTTGTAATAATGTTGTGGTCCACTGCAAGTGTAAGGACTCAAAACCATATTTGTAAAATGTTTTACTTAAGCAAACCTTGTGATGTCTTTATATTGGATCGTTAAATTAATAAAAAATAAATAAATAAATAAAAGTAATGGTGACTAAAAAAATATTTCATTTAAGGGGTTACTGGTTCTCAATAACTTATTTGCAATAATTCTTAAGGCCGCGCTTTACATCAGGACGAGCGAATGCCATTCTACCTCTCCTACTCTATAATATTCTTTTAGTATAAATAGACATAGAGCATTAGTTTGTTATTGTGTCGGCGATCGTAAAGATTGTATTATTCTAGTTTTTTGCTCATTAATATTTTGATATAAAGGCTAAGAACTTCATTTACACTGAAATACCTAGAAATAATAGAATCTTTATGATCGTTTGATCTAAACCAACCTTTAGACAAGTACAATAATAAATAATGATAGCAGAAGCTTAAATGACGTGAGAGTAATTATTTCCAAACACTACCTTTTATTACCATACAATGTGGCTTACTACAGAACAACCAGTTCCTTAAGCGCCTTAGCATTAGTTATATATTTAATAAACTTACCTTTTATTGCACATGAATTCAGAATTGTGTACTAAGTCGTGACTAGACGAATGCATGCTTGCTTGAATTGCATACAAAAGACAGATATACCAACAACACTCGAGAATGTGACGTCGCGTCGGTTCAACAGCGTAATATTTATTGAATAAGAAGACTCGTTGATAAAGACCACATTAGTTAAAGTATAACAACATTTTATTGTTAATTTTTTATGATATTTTTAATAATACCTCGATAGTCACATAACTGCTAATACCGAATAGAATAATAGTCATAATTTATAAGCTGAAGTTTACATGATCCGTAGTTTCTTACGCAACATGGAGAAAGAATGTAATAAATATAAAAACGTCAAGATAAACTTTAGAGAATAAACGTTGCATTTGATTATACATAATAATATTACTAGAGACCGCCGGCTGATCCAAATTGTTAAATAAAACAACATAGTTATATTTGACAACTAATATATAGGACCACGCTTTGATACAATGTTATTGTAAAATATATACATGTGTGTGTACATCGTTTGGCATTGGTGTGAGTGAGGACGACTTTTGAAGACTATAAGGGTATATATCATCAAGCTAAAATTTAATACTTTTTTTCCTAATTTCGACGAAGACGGACTCAGAAGAAGGTCGAAGTCACGCGTAACAGCTAGTTTTATATAAATATTAGCATTCGCAAACCTACAATTGTGCCAAATCATATACCATCAAAAGTTTTTGCTTTAAGTATTAATATATAAGGTATATTAATATAGAGGACCGCACGCATTATTTTAAAGTAGCATCTCTGCATCATGCTCAACAGTTATGAATATTGTCGTTTTTACAGACGCATCGTCGTCAAACGAAGCAGTGCACCTACAGCGGCGACTGCTAAGCCTCAGTTCGGAGTTGGTCACTCTTCGCAATCACCTTCAATGTCCGTCTGTCAGTCTGTCAAGTTTTTTTAAGAAACGCGTAGAGCTATAAAGATGAAATTACTACCAAATGCGGATTAAAGCAAAGTAGTTTAGTTTCTCATGCATGTCATGGATTTCCGCAAAGTAACGCCTGATTCTATAAATTATTTGTTCTTTCGCGTTTTAATTTGTAATATTAGATTATATTATGATGTGATTGAATATTTAAATGAATCAAAACTATTTTCCTCATGAAATGTATGCATATTTACGAAAAATCTTAATATTCATTATAAACAGCAACCCGTTATACTTATTTTTGATTTGTTTGCTTAAAATCAAAACCAATTTAGATAGTGAAAGAGGCCCTAAAAAGTTGAATAGGAATAAAGTTTATGCTTTTCAAATCTAGATTTACCTTCCTTATTTGAGCTTGTTATGTCAAAGACAATTTGCTAGTTTCAAGACACATTGTTTTGCATTTACTATTATTTATTGAGTATCCGAGCCCGTTCAATGTATTATTGAATAAATACACGCTCAGTGTCACATCGTAACAATAGACAGTCACTCTTTTGATGCGCAACATTGATGCACCGATAATTTTTCCAAATTCGAAAAAAAAAACACTCCTAACAATGAACATTCATATTACATTTACTTAATTTTTTTACATAGGTATATGTAATAATTAAATTAAAATTATCATGATCATTTATTATTGGAAATTCTTGTCTTGCAGAACATGAAATAAGAATTACTTTTAATTTATTTTTAAACTGATATATATGAAATTATTTTATTATTAATAATTATTTTTTAAATTGATACACAATATATCATTAATTATAAGAAATTCCTGACATTTTGTTTTTACAAATGATTTCTAATACTGCATAATTACTGAACTAAAATGTATCCTGATGAATTGTTGGTTACATATGTTGAAAATATAACGCACTTTACAGAAAAATTTTTGCAAATTCGGTGCATCTCTAATGATATACATTTCATAAATTTTCCTCTAGGTTACAAAAAGCTAAGCGTAGATTTCCAGCGTTCGTACAGATACCTTCTTCAAATAAGTGTTTTCTGTGTGTAGGCTAAGATGTAAAACTTGAATTTTTAATAACGACTTTATTATAATTATAATGGATGTATTTTTGGGTCGTAATTATTGATGTCACTATTTATCAACAATGTATTCTTCTGGATGTCATACATGTTGCATATATGGAATATATGAAAATAAATATAACCAATCCAATATTTTTATTACTTTCCCTTAAAAAATACCACATCTTTTATTAAATACACGTGTCTATTGACATGTTTGAATTTCAGGACATATACGGTATACATAACTATATGCAGACATTACAATTAGTTTTTGTTTTTTTTTTTAACTATTTACGAAGCTACTTTAAAGAATACCGAATTAATTCTTATCCAGTTAAATACGCTACATACTTTATGCAGATCAAAATTGCCCTTCACAACATAATATTAAAATGAATATCTTAGAAGATATGAGATTTATTATGTGGAGGCAGAGCGGGCCGGCACTCTGTGGTGTAAGCAACTAATAGATGGCGCTGTAATTTTATATAAAAAATAAGCCAACGTTCAGGTAGGACAAGTAGTATATAAAAATCAAGTGTCAGTATGTTCCCAGTGAACTCCTACTACTACTAAGTCAACTGACATACATGAAAGTTGGATTTCTTGTCTAATTTGGTGTAACTCGAGAGATGGGATAGTTTTTTGTTTTTTTTTCGTAAACCACTTAGTCGCAGCAACGCGTGGCCACGTCTGCTATTCTTATCATTAGCTCTCTGGTTTATAAGTATAATATAGACCTTCCTTTTGATTTTCTCTGTTTATTAATAAAAACCGCATTAACACTCGTTGTGTAGTATAAAAGGTTTAAGCGTACAAGAACGGGAACTAATCTGAAGCTGCCAGACTGCTTTATAAATAAACATTATCTGTCACAGCGGCCATGTTTGCGGTAGTGTGTAGGGGGCTGGGATGTACTAAGGAAGACCATCGACAAGTGCGCGCGTGCGTATAGATAAAAAATGTTATTTTGAAACCCAACAGTTATAGTGAAATACGAAACAGATTTATAGATTTAAGTCAAAATATTTTAACTGTAGGTGACTAATATGTAAATTTAATTTTATGAAAAGCAGACACAGGGCTGTCCTATCTATGGTATAGAACATTTTAAAAATGTCGAGAAATAAAAGTAATACACAAGGCAAGAGCGACTCAGACTCGCGCATTAAGGGTTCCGTACAATCATGTTATTTTAACTTTAACTTTACTAGATTAACGTATTCAACGGCCTGCCCGTTTGCCCCTTGTTTTATAAAAAAAATAATAATCCTGAAACAGGTAGCAAACAAAGTACTCGGAATTATAATATATTTGAAGGACCAAAATATCAATTAAACCTTGTAGTTATTTTACTGACTTTAAAAAGCGCAGGACCTAGGCTTTACAAATGTCATCTAGATAATACATGACTAAAGACTAGACTGTATGGAATAATACCTTTACCTTTATTCTAAAGAAAAAACTACAGAGGTGAGTTTGAACATACAGACATATCGGTATCGGTCACGTGTCGCGACTTTAATGTTTTCTTTTTAATTTCAGTTGCTGTCATTCTTCGTGTCAGTTGCCATACTTCTTACCGTGGCTTCGAAGCGTGGACTTCTTCGACCAATAAATGCAGCAGAACCATTAATGAAACCAGAAAAAGAAAAACCACTTCCAAGCGCACCGGAATTGACTCCCCTAGCGGAAAATACGTAATCTGATTTAAAAAAATTGTATAATGAAAGGACACCATTACTATGTTAGTTTTGTACAAAATCGAATCAATAAGCTAGATAAACATTTCAGAAACCAGTTTATATTATATCTTGCAGTAAACTAAACCTAAAATATAAATATTTCAACTAGAAACAAGCTTTTACCTGGTTAACTTAACATTTTATAAATGCATTTAATTTTTAGCGCCAAAACGCTCTGAACTGTCATGGCGCCTTTTTGACGTAACGTCTTGCCATACAAACTGCTGTACTTGAGTGTGATTGGAGCGTACGTTAGCGACAACTATTTGTTTGGCAAGACGTGACGTCATGCGCTCTGATTGCTGTACGGTGTCACGTGATTTATGTTTAATTTAATTGATTTATATTTTTAAAATATTAAACTATCTGACTAATTTCAGTACTTCCACTTGATTTATGTAATATTTAAACCTCTATCGACTATCTAGAATAATATTTTATTAGAATTTATTTTAGCGGCAAATACCGTATTAATAATTATTAAGGCTTATTTAAAACGAGATTATTACGTACCTATAAATAAAGTTTACCTAGTTTCCTTTTATATAAAAGGTAAAGAATTAAGGTAAAAAATGCAATTCAAATTCAATTCAAGAGATGTTTTATTCAAATACTTTTGAATGGTCAAATTTTTAATAACTACCGCTGATTCGGAAAAGTTGAGCCACGAGAAGAATCAGCAAGAATCTCGGTAGCCAGTAATTAACAATACATTTCCATCTCAAAGGCCAGTAATTCAGCATCGAACTACCAGGCAGTAGAATTGTACATGGGCATCGGTAGTCACTTATAACAAATTTGAACGCCTTCCCGTTTACTTCTTGCCATAAAAGAATTAATAAGGGCCTTTAATTAATTCCCAGCGATATTTCGGTGGAACGAGTTAAGATGACCAACTGCCGTCTGACGTCATCCCCGAAATCCCCACAATCTCACGACTAATATCATTTGGTGACATTAATCGAAACCCACATTAACGTGCCTTCCGAAACATTGAGGAGGTCGGTTATTTGGGTCTACCTCCTTGCCAAATTTTATTATTGTACGTCCCGCTGTTTTCGAGGTTTCTTGTTAGGTGAGTTTTCGCTTCTGTATATATAGATATGCCCTCAAGCTCTTGTGAATATTAAGAAAAATCTTTTGTCAGTAAGTCTTTATAGATGTGACAAATTACTGCGACGAATTTTAGGCTTTCGTGATCTCATTGTCTTGGAGATTTCCACATTTTAAAAATAGGTTTTTCACATTCTTTTATATTTATGGTTTATACCTATGATGGTCTGATTTAATTTACGTTAGGTAGTAGATATAATATAATATTATTTTAAAGAAACTTTTGTAAATACTGAATTTTTTCTTCTAACTAATATCACTCAGTGATATTAATCGGGACCCCCTGTCTTACATGCTTTCTGCAATAAGGAGATCGGAAATTTGAATACCAGTGTTAGAATGGGTCATCCATCTATCACCCGACCGCGGTAAAAACTGCTTAACCTAGCGATCAAATTAAATGCCGAATCAGTAATATTAATCGCTATCCCCTATTTTACATACCGTCCGAAACAAGTAGAAGATCGGATATTTGAAAATCAGTGTTAGGATGGGTGATCCATCCATCATCTGGCCGCGGTAAGAATTGCTTAACCTAACAATCGAATCAAATACCGAAACAACGATATTAATCAGTATCCCCTATTTTACGTGCCTTCCGAAACAAGTAGAAGATCGGATATTTGAAAACCAGTGTTAGGATGGATGACCCATCCATCACCCAGCCGCGGTAAGAACTGCTTAACCTAACGATCGAATCAAATGCCGAATGCACGATAAAGAAACGAAACGACCTCGTCGTAAATGCCTGGATATTACCCCAAAAATATATATCACAGCCTTGTTAAATAATTCACGGAAGCAGTGAAATGAAATGGGCCGTTCCAAATTATATTTTCATAAAGCTCAGATAAAAATCTCTCAAGTAAAGTGACTCCTCTAATATTATTCAAAAGTTTTCCATAATCGTTTTTACATATTCGTTGAGACGTCAGGGTGCGTTTGCGTTAGGGCTGTCAGCGATATTTTATTTAAATTTTCTAAATTCTATATGTACTTTTTTTATTAAACTAATAATCTATACAAATATATAATAACCTATACTGTACTAATATATAAAGCTGAAGAATTTGTTTGTTTATTTAATTCAATGCGCTAATCTCAGGAACTACTAGTCCAATGTGAAAAATTCTTTCAGTGTTAGAGCTCATTTACCCAGGAAGGCTAGGAAGGCTATCATCACGCTAAATATTTTCAAATATTTTTACGTGGACGAAGTTGCGGGCACAGCTAGTATAAGTATATAGCTGTAATATCACAGCTACCATATGTATGTATATAGCCGAATTGCATCGGCGCGTGCGGGTACCAGTACCTCTTGCTCACATAAGATCGGCGTGAAGTGGCGGCAATGCCGTCACGTCAAGTGATGGTATTTTCCGCAATTTGTAAAGTTAGTTATTAATTTTTCATTTTATTTTATAAGATTAATTTTTAGTTTCACCTTTTTAATTTGTTATATCCTTAAGCATATGTATAATTGTAAACGGAAAGAGGAGACTGGCCTCCGCAACACAGCTTCCCTAGTGCGGAAGTCAGGACAAGTCTATATATAATTAAAACTATGTATTTTGTTCAATAAAGAATTGAATTGAATTGAAGATTTCCTTTAAACATTGAAGACGGTATTTTATTTCTAAAAACTGGCAACCCTAGTGTCAAACCCGACGTCTGTAATCTGTACGAATTGAATAACAAATGGCTGACATCTGCATGACTCCAGCAGCGATTTTCACTATGTCCAAACCATTACGGTAGTAAACATACTCATTCCTCAAACGCCGGCAACGCATCTGTGTGGAATTGTAGGCACAATTACATAAGTTTTGTTGTAAAATTTATTTGGAATAAAAACATTTCATTTCATTTCATATGTAGTATCAGTAGATACTACAATTAACTTCAAATCTCTAGAACTGAATATCGTCAAGGTAACCTTCTAATAATACTTTTAAGGTCCACCTTTTAGTCTCGTTTTCCCCTCAACTTGTTTTAGCAGTGGGTGTAACAATAGCCCAGCGGGGTTGCAATCTGCACCGAGCACTGCGAATATACGGACTATTATAATATACTATGGTCTATTCTTTTACCGTTAAGCTAATGAGTCTCATATTCATTCAAAGAAACTCCATGATTCCCAACATCTTAGTAATTTCAAGAAAATTACGCCTTTGCCATTATTTAATTATTGCGAAAACCGTAACTCATAATGCTACCGTTCCATTTTACAATGAAGAATTAGCTTCATGAATGTTTGACGTTGTTTTGAAATCAATAAAATCTAAATTACTCATATTAACCAAGACAGCGGTCAACATTTCTAACAGTATAGTCCTAATTAATATTATTATCGTGAAAGTTTGTACACATGGATGTATGGATGTATGTTTGACGATCTTTCACGGAAAAAATTCTAAATGGATTTCAATAAAATTATTTTAATATACATAATATACTTTATACACCAGAATAACACATTGGCTATAAATTATAAAGAGATTACGTGAATTGTCCAGAATATAACGATAAATTTCAAGTAAGTAGGAGAAAATTCTGCAATCTGCGAGCTATTCTGGCGCGCACTGCAAAAACCGGTAAAGTTACACATATATTATATGTAGTACAAGAAGAAAATATTTATCTTAAACAGTTCTATTAAAAAGCCCATGATAGCATATATCTATATTTCATGTTTAAGCCTTTAACGCCAAAATAGTAAACCATTATGGAACAGGAATAGGAAAAGAAAAGGAAACGGGAACGAGAAATTATAGGATAATAAAATTTAATTATTAGTAAGTAACCCAACGTTCGGACAGGACAACTTTAGTTTATTTATGAGATTAAGATTGCCATTAAAATAATCATGGGCCACAAAAATAGCGGTCGAGGGCAACTTGTGATTAGTATTCTTTATAACAATACGTGAAGCGAACTTTCCGTACCATTTCATGAAAATTGCGCCGACGGAATATTAAATTTAGCACAATTACAGTTTAAATAGAAGATGGTGTGTGAATGCTAATGCTCTTATAAAGTATGCATTGTTAATACATTAAACTATCAAAACAAAACCTTACACATACCAATACAAAACGATTTATACACACATGTGTACACTACATAGCCTTGAATAAGCATTTAGTACTCAAATGTGTAACTCAAATTTGTGGCCGAAAACCAGCGGGCGATCTCTGGTATTGTTTAAAAGATATAAATAAGAGGTATCAATATCAGCGTTACACTATCGAAGACATTATTTTTGCAACTGTCCACGCGCCCAGACTGAGAAAACAAACTAGGAAGAAAAGAAACGTAGCAACTGTCGACGGCATTTCCGTAAACTCCTGCTGAGAAACTGCTACAACTTCCACTACATTTTAAACTTTACGTTGCCAAATTTAAAAGCAAACCCAATGGACCTTATTACCGTGGCTTAAAGTACTGAATTCGTCGAAGGTATTATGACTAGCAAACTATGACCGATTGTTTGCTGTACGGCCATGCCCATTTGACGCAGGTACAGGGGGGCCGTATGAAAGATGACACTGTGTCAACAATTTGTCCCTACATTAGAAGAACGCCTAGCAAGACAAACACGGTAACTCACGAAAATCATATTAGGCTAATCCGACCATCCGTTTGTTGCGTAGAAACGGCTAATTTCCAACACGTGTGTGACGCGATCCAAAATTTTGATTTTAAAATTTTTCTGTGCTGATCCCTAATTACATCTCTAAAACTAAAGTAGCCTACGTTACACCTCGTAACATTAGCTATCTGCCGGTGAAAGTCAGACAAAATCTAGTCCAGCCGTTTAGGAGGTTCGTTCAAACAAACAGACAGACAAAATCTTTTTAAAATGCGTTTTTGTTATAGATGACACATGTATGTATGTATGTTATAGTCATAAGCAATTGGTAAAAAAAAATATTTCGACGTTGCAAACAGACACTTAAATTAATTTATACATATGTGTAGATTATTATTATTATTGTATTAATTTAGTGAAGGGATCACCCAAATATAAACCTGGTTCGTAAAACTTTGCAATGATTTGGCGAATCTTTGGTAAAATAAAACGTCCGTACATCTCTTTCTTCTACATTCTATACATTTTTTTTTGTTTTCTCTTTCTCTTTTGCAATCACTATTACAATGACACAAGCCGCTATAGCGAGAACCTTTCAATTACGGTTTATGTACCTGGATGATTTTTTTTTTGGATCGTGTTTTTTGAAATTATATTTAGATATATTTAGATTTTACATACCGAGGATTTCTTCAATTTAAAAAAAATCTTAATATTTACTTAATAATAATTTTCGATCGTAAAAGTACTCCACACGATGGGTAGGAATGAAAATAAAAACCCTAAAAAGGGAAAAATCGTCCAGCCTCGAATCGGGGTCTTTGATTTCGGGACCGTCTTATTTTCCCACCTGAGCTATTACATTACTTGGTTTGGTGAAATTTTCCTCGGTTTTCTTCTAATATAGTAGCAATTTTCCATTGCCTGCAAGTATAGACAAAACGGTGTTTTCAAAAAATGAAACCTAACTAGATCGATTAATCATCCCTGAAACCACCAGCGTACTAAATTTCTAATATTAAATATCATTAAAATTAATATCTTAGAATATATGAGAGACTGAAAAGGCGAAGCCAAAGCGGCGGCGGTGGGTATGCAACCAATAGATGGCGCCATGTTTCGATATATAGTAAGAGTCCGGATTTACCGGGCTGGATCAGCCAGGTCCGCTAGTTCATAACAAAGTAGTAAAACGCTTCATCTTACCAACTGTTACCCGCGTCACTTCATGTACAAGTTGCGTCTCGCTGCCGACAACTGCATACGAACAGATGGAACTCGCCAATACTTCGTTATTAGATCCGCCTGCGCAAACACATCGCAGATATGACGCGCAGCTGTAAATAGAAATTTCAATTGCGCAAAATTAATTCCGGGCTCCGATTTCGTTGCTTCGTCTGGAAAAATACAGACATTTTTACATACTATCATCTATATAACCTACTCTTTGGCTTTGCGGAGAGATTTTGTATCATCTCGTAGTGCATTTATTATGGGACTACAGCTCAGCCCGGTTAGAATTTTACCGAGAAGAAATTCCCGGCAGAAGTTTTATTACTGCAATGTTTTGAGGGAGGGGGGATCATGAATACTATCAATTTAATTTAATATTGCGGCAATATTAAATTAAATTTTTACAATGAAATATTGCGGCAATAAAATTTCTGCCGGGGATTTTTCCCGGCTACCTCCTTTTTTTAGCTAACCTGACTGGGCTACTATTCCAAAGAATTGCGAGGCAATTGGATTCATAATTTCACCAACTCTGATGTCCAAAAAATCTTAACAGAGATGTTTGTAACGCTCTCTTTCGCTCCAATTTATAGTGATTCAACTTAACGTCAAGAGATCTCTAGATAGACAGAAATTGTGCACATATTTTGCGCTTAATCGAAATAAATTGCAAATATCTCGCAGCTGGCGTATCCGGAACTCCTCAGACTCGACGAATGCGTTCCTTTGAGCTCAAGAATTTCTTTGTCTTTAGTTATTTTAATGGTATTTTCAAAAGTATTTCAAATTTATTCTTTCATAACAGCGATATAACAAAACCATTGTCGTCCATTTCTTATGGACGACTAGTTTTTACACTAAACTTCATCCGCGTTAGGTTCAATTATTTTATTTAATTTTTTGTTCGGGTCTCTAATTATTTTATTAAAATAAGGTAGTCAATCTTTTCTTATAACATCAGGTTGTTGTTAGTTACTGTTATAAAAATCACTCCAGCCACTTTTAAAAATTACATGCAACAAATAGCCATTCAAACAAAAACGATAAAAAATATTGTTTGTCTCATGTATAACATACGGTCATATGCATTTATTAAAAGATTTTTATCTCCGTGTTACAAATGTGGTCGCAACTTCGACCGTGTAAAATTAGGTATAAAAATAGATCTAATTTTAGCGTGATAAATAGCCTTCCTTCCTTTATAACACTGAAATAATTTTTTAAATCGGACCAGTAGTTTTTGCGATTAGCGCATTCAAGCCAACAAACAAACTCTTCAGTTTTATACATATATTAGTATAGATTGTTAGACTAGATAAAAACTTCAAAAAATCAGTATTACAATCTCAAAGGTCCCTGTTTTACATCTGACTTTACTAGGGTATTGAATTTGAGGTTGGGTTATCTTTTAAATAAATAAGTAACTTTTGGAAGCTGTAAGATAATTCTGTCTTTATATTTAAATCCCATTTTTTAATAATTGTAATATTCATGTCGTAGTTTGAAAGCGGATGCTCGAGACCAAAGGACCGTGATTATAACATGATAATTCACCTTCCGTCATTGTTTCGAATTTTGACGTTCTATGTCATAAGAAAACGCGATTTTAATTTTACCAATAATCTTTTTAGATATCAGAAACAGGATAACGATATAGATGTAGGAATACTAGCTATTTCCCAGACGAAGTACGTCCGCGTAAAATTAAACTTGCAAGAATTTACAATTAGTAATACAGACATACTCGGCAACATTACCCTACTGTACGCCCTCGGGAGCTACAGAATATCAGCTGAGGTCATCTTTGAGTAGTCATCCTTTTTGGTATAGTTACACGACTAACTTAGTCATATATGTATTATATATCTATTTTTTACGGTTTTATTATAAGGTCTGGTCAAGTTTTTGTAGTTATGTAACTTTTTCTGAATATAGTTTTCATTCATTCATTCATTCAAGAGCCCTCACACGTCCTTAATCTGTTCCTATCGATTAATCCATTCTTAGCGGATGTGTCCAAACTATAAACTACCTCCTTGCCAAATTACACATTTTTCCGTCCCGCGGTTTTCGAGATTTCTTGATAGATGGCCTGTCACTTTTATATATGTATAAAGAATTTTGTTTCTGGTAAGATAGGTTGCCAGAGTTCTTTGTGAAGGGGGATAAAACCTACCCTATCTAATATGCAAAGAAATATTATAAGTGTCCACCTTTGTGTTAGTCAGCTGCAACGCTCCAATCCTATCTTACCGAGATTCCATGGCGACCTTGCCGGCAACGTGCCCAAACAATTCATATTACAATTTAGGACAGGTAACTCACTTGGCGACGTTGCCAAATTAGAAGCGTAGCTATGATTACTAGTGGTCACCCCATTTGGCAACCGCAGGTATCCATGGCTATGTAGCCGGCGACGTCGTCATGGCGTCTCGGTGAGGTAGGGCTCTAAGGCGTAACGTAACGTTAATTTAATTCTCACAAATTCTCCTTTCATTAAGAAGTGAACCCAAAAATGTATTTCTTAGACTATTAGGCTAATTAAATGCCTAACAATTCTTAGACGCCGCTTCTTTTATTTTAAGCCACAGTTAACAATGCACGTGTTTACTTGAATTATAATACATTACCACCGTCATTAAGTCATTACATATATTGTTGTAATAATTATATGTGTTATATAATAATGTCATTGTTATGCAGCTTGACTGAAAGCCATATATTCAACATACAATGTATCTTGGTATATTGAAACTAACATAGATGTAGAAAGTTGCTGCATAGAAACCTTATGACTAGAATTTTATGTGTATTCAGATTATAATTTCCAGACAAAGTGTCTAAAACTTGTTTGGAGGTCTTCTATTACCGCACTTAGGCGTTCCCTAGATGGTCAATCATATTGCACAAAATTACGTATTGTGCAATATTATTTGAATGTGCCTGAAATTATTACTGAATGTATTATTGAATGTGACTAAAATTATTACTGCGCAATATTTTCAGTCACATTCAATCTTAGCCAATAATTATCTTATAAGCACCAACTGAATACCTGAAACTAAAACTGAAAATATATTTACTTTCCGGGGTCGGATGTAATATTTTCCGGATAAAAAAGCACTCGTTATCTATAAATGGAACACACAGGGTTTTATGGGCCTTAATTTTAATTGGAATGCCCGCGGGCGATAAATATTGGGAAATGCAAAGCGTTTTACCGAAACGTGTGTACGAGTGATTACGATTTATGGAAGTAATCCAGGATATCCTGTATACGTTAAATACATATCTGGGTTGCTAGTTTTAAATGTTTCTTTTACACAAATCTATCATTATCATAATATCCCACCTGTAGTTGTTTGTTTTGTCCCAGTATGTTTGTATTTGTCCCAGTGTAGTTTGGCTCTGTCCATTCGTTCGTCTGTCCGTTAACAAGTCGGTCCCCCCCCTTAGGATTTCGAAACTATTCGTTGTAGAGACTTGAAATTTTACACATGATAAAAACTCATTAGGAAAATTATTTTTTACCACATTATTTTTCTTTCATATTTTTTGTATCAAAACTGATAGACTCAGGTCTAGTTTTATGCAAACCCATTACCTATAGGGAAACCTAAATTGCCTTCGATAAATACGGAAATAAAAGTGTAAAAAAAAGCAGAAAGATGTACAAAAATGTAACCCGAATGTTGACACCATGGTCTACTACTACTGACTACTACTAGGCTTTTTTATACAAGTTCCTTGTTGTATCATCATGACAGGGATGTTCTGAGGAAATTTCTTACACATTAGGGGCTTATCAAAAATTGCGGTGGTCTGGGTTAAATATAACAATCTATATTCATAAAGAATTGCTTTTAAAACTTAGTTATGGGTAACCCATAGTTCCCGCTCGTCCTTTGTCCTGAAAGTTTATTCGGATGTTGAGAAGTTTTCATACAAAGGAAAAGGGATCTTCATTGTAACCGTACCGGTGAGCAACTCATTACCATAAATTGAAATTGATGTATACTTGTTCCCATTAGTTAACTTTGATTTCATTCAGCCAACAAATTTCCATTCAAAAGACTATATAACCAGTTTTTTAGAATGCTCTTTAGACTGGTCATAAGTCTGAATTGACCTACCACTAATTTGGAAAAATTAAGATGTTTAGAATATTTGCCACCATTATGCTGATTGGTTGCCACCATTTGTGCTAAAGTGGAAGTTGAAAGTCTTCTTTTACCTAACGTTACGGGGTTCCCTTCCTATTTAGTTGGCAAATCTAATTCCTGGGTCCACTTAAATAGCAGAGGATGCTGCTGTGGGGCTAGTTAAGATGACCGACTGTTGTCTGACGTCATCCCCGGAACGGTTAAAATTGGCCACCCATCCATCACCTGGCTGCGGTAAGACATGTTTAACCTTGACTTCGACTCAGCGAAAGCGAAAAGGAAATAGAACGGAAACGGAACGGAAACGGGAACGAGAACGGGGAATAATGTTATAGGATAGAATATAGTAGGTAACCAAATGTCTGAGCAGGACAATGTCTACCGGATCCGCTAGTTTTCTAAAGTAATAAAAACACATATGCTCAATAGGTAGACAAGCACTGCGTTTTTTTTACCAGTGAACTTTAACGTCAGTGCACACTCGCGTATGCAAAAAAGCTAATTTTTAACCTGTCGCAGTTGTACAAAATTCAGTGAGCCGAAAAATTAAAGCGAATGGTTGTTTTGCTATTTTATTTGCTATATCATTGTTAAATTAAAAGTAATATCATTGCTTGCAGCGTTTGATCATATAAAAGATTATTTCGCCTGAACTCTATCACATTTGGGCAAAAGCCTTCCTTCGATCCTTCCGAGAGTACCACGTCAGGCACGTCAGGTCGGTATTGTGAGGATGAATTCCATTTTTTGTCCATATCATAGAACACATAGTTGGTAACTTAGTCTTCCCCGGTCTTTATCTTGGGACCTAAAAGGTTGTTTACTTTGCCCATATCTGTATGAAAATTTGGTAATTGCAGGACATTATTATTAACTCTTTTAGGAAATTCAGGAATAAATTTACCTAATTATCTTTTATTTATTTTAAGTTGGAGGAGGCCTTTGCCGATTGGCAAACAGATCTGGGAAAAATTAAAAAACAGCAGATATTAGACTAAGTTTAGATTAAATATTATTAGTGTTAGAATATTGTAATTAGGTTAAGCGATCTGAATAAAGGCTATTTTAAAGGTCTATTATTTATTAAATACACTTATTCTAAATACATTTTTAAATATTAGTATAAAAATAAAAACATTTAAAAATGTCCACCGGCAGCGATTATTATTATTATTATGTTTCAATTCTAATTGATCTGTTATCGATCGTAGGACTAGATTGCTCCTGGGGGAGGACCTTCCTTTTTAATTACCTGATAACTGGTTAGATCCACTACGAATACGCAACCCCGACCTACCCTAGCGTCTATTGTCACTACACCTATACCGTCCGTGACAGTAGTATCCGCATCCTTTTCTCCTTTCCCTCTATCTTCATATCCTTCTACGCTATCCCTTCCTTTACTCCTATCTTTTTTCTGATTGGAGGTAGCGCCACACTTTTAGCCGAATTGTGCCGGCGAATCCGGGTACCAGTACCTCATTCTCCAATAAGATCGTAAAGTGGCGGCAATACTGTCACCTCAAGTGATGGTATTGTTGTCGGGTTTCGTTCCGTTTGTGAGAGTTACAGGTGGCCTAAATCCTTCTTTACGACCGGCAACGCATCTGCGAGCCTTCTAAAGGTGCAGCAATCCCTGGGCAACGGTAGTCACTTAGGTGATGAACTGCCTGCTCGTTTGCCCCTTGTTATATATAAAAAAATATATAATCAAAACTATCCATAAGCTAGAAAGATTTAAGTAATATTTATTGTAAAACAAAGACATGGCTAAAGCATTTCCACAAGTTTCTTGGCTATTGTTGTATAGTAAATACAGAAACGAAATAGCATCAAGCAATTTAAGCCTTTATAGCACTTGTACTTAAGTTCGAATTTAACTTATCACTTTGCACAATTGTCCCGTGTACCGATGTGGTAATACACATGATTATTATCTGACTAAACAACGAGTGTTAAGGGAGTAATTTCTGTCCATATTAAAGGAGGTTGTTATCCCATGCCCTGTTCCTTTACTCGGCGCGGTTTCTATACACACAATAATATGCTTTTTATTCACAAGTAATTACAGGTTTAACGCAGGTTAAGTTAAGTTAAGTTGTATAATAAAATATGTTACAAAATTTAAATTTAAGGCCCCAGTCTTGGAAAAGGCATCTCTCGTCAAATATAGGGTTTTGCATCTTCCCGCTTGTTCTTGATGACATATACTTTAAGATACTAAAACATACAGGTTTTATAATGATGTATATCTTGAATTATATAGAGAACTAGCTGTTTCCCGCGATTTTGTCCGCGTAGAATTAAGCTTCCAAGAGTTCTTAGATTTCCTAAATGTGGACCTATTGAAAAATCCCTTCTTTTCTGTTGTTTTTTAATTATGAACTACTTCCTTGTCAAATTTCAACGTCTCACGTCCCGCTGTTTTCGAGATTTCCCTATACATACATATGTCTAGATTTCTCTCGGTTCTAGGTTGCTGTATGTTTGCTTTGTAGTAGGTTCTTTTTTTGAAGGTCATACTCAGGTTCCTTAATACTGGTTCACTATATCGATACCTCCCACGTAAATTGTTGTAACTCCAAATCCCAACTTTACATTGAGCATTACAAACATGTGAATTTAAATAAATTTGTCATTATATAACACGTACCTGTATACAATTATTTATTCAATAATGACGATTACTTTATACACATTGTATACAGTTACCATAATATAATAAAAAGTGACTGTTATATTACAATTTAGTTGTTTGTAACGCTCTATTGTAAAGCTGGGAATTTGGACTTAACACAACCTACGTGGGAGGTATGAAATGAAAGACAGACGGACGGACATTGCGAAATTATAAGGGTTTCTTAAATGGATTCCCCCAAAAAGGAGGGGATCCTTAAATGAACTGCTTTTTAATGTCTGTTACCTCAGAACTTTCGACTGGGTGAACAGATTAATAATAATAAAAGCCTTTATTCATTCCTTAATTACATTTACAGGGAAGATTATTAACTTTACTACATTTAGTTTTTACTTTTAAATTACTATAGGTAAATAATTCAAATTCTTAAATAATTAAGGACCCCTTTTGGGTATAGGCCTCCTCCAAAATAAGCCACTCTGTTTTCTTCAGATTTATCCAATGAACGTCTGCAATGGTTCTTATTTCGTCTACCCAACGTTCTTTTCGGCGGACTCTCTTTCGAAGAACAGATTATGGTGACAATATTGTTATTTCAAAGCTGGTACTTCCCGTGTGGTCCCATTTAAAATTGGCACAGTTCGGACAATTTGAAGTCGGGTTTTTTGTTGTTGAAATTTTATAATTGTTATCATCGCGACTAACATTTGGGTTTGTGGCAATAATCTAATCAGGCACGTTAAATTTATTGTCTCTAGAGGCACTCTGATCAAACAGTAAAATTGCGTCATGTGATCGCCGACGTTTCACAATTTGCAATTTAAATAGTCGATGTCGAATTCCGTTTATTATAAATAACGGAAAATTTAAAACAAATTAGTGTTAGTCGTATAAAAATTATATTAGTATTCTATCAGTTGCTTGTTAATTATATTAGTTTTTTACTAGCAGACCAGACCCGACAGTCGCTGGATATCTCAGCACAGGTTATCCTAGTGAGATATCCAGGGATACATGAATTCAAGGTGTGTTTCGCATAATTGTTCATAATTCATACTGAACTAAACTGAATTTGTATTTAAAATTTGTATTTGTAAATAAATAAACTTTTGAATTTGAATTTGACTGTCTAGATTAAATTAATTCTAGTCTTTTATTTAACAATTAACCTACTTTATATCTGTTTCATAGAAGGTGACACTGGCCGAATGTTTAAAGAAACACCTAGCAATTTTAATTAGCATGTCAATGAAAAACTAAAGTTTTTAAAGTATAAGTATATATAATTAATAGGTATATATATTATATACGCTCTCAATAGAAAAACATCATCTATATATACAAAAGCAAAACATATCACGAAATATCGAAAACCGCTAGACATATGACGATATTTGTAAGGGAGTCAGCAGTAGTAGATTTTTCAATAGGACCACATTAAGGTATGAGGGTAAGTTTATTTTTACGCGGACTGAGTCACGGATACAACTAGTATAATACTGAAGTCAATGAGCGATTCAAAGAGTTAATTACAAGGTATCCTTACTAGCCGAGTCAACGGGCGGAACAATTGCTTGCCGATCGTACACAAAGAATTACCGAAACGCACAATTCTATTACAAAAGCTAATTAAACACCTTAAATATGTATTTTAATATTAATTGAAAATATGTATAAGGGTGCGTCTGGAAGTTTATTACGAGTAAAAAGTGGCGTAGAGCGTTGTCATGCTTATGTAGAAGGGTTCCGTGTCTGATACGCGATAAACGTATTTGTTAAATAAATTTAAAGATTTTTCTTCAATTTCGTTCAAACCGATTGTTGACGTACATTGGAGTTTTCGTACGTGCGCAAACTGGCGGGTCCAATGTTGAAATGAAATGAAATGATTTTTTTTATTTGCTGAATATGAGATTACCAATATTGAGCTGATACATATTCTGCTTTGTAGCATGTAAATATTAGAAATTTGTAAAACTTAGTAATGTGAAAAACTTAGTAAAAATTTCTGAGATTATTGAAAGTTCCATTAAACATAATTATACAATTCAAAATGATAAAAAATAAAATGTCAAATTAGACTACAAAGTACTACAAAACTTTGCGCAGCTACACAAAGTCCCCGGCCACACTACATGATCATTGAAATGAAGCTTTGTCTGGCTCCGGCTTAAGAGGCTCTGATCCATATTGGCCGATCCTTGCGCAGTGGAAGGCAGACGTTAAATCGAACATTGCACTAAACCGATTTCTACCTTTGTTTCGAATGACTGACGCGCTCACCGCATCCTATTCTTTTTGGTCTGCATATGTGGTGACTTTGTTGCCACCATTACCTGGACAGTCATAAGATAGAACGTTTCCACCCCAGGGACTACTCCTTCGACCGACCACTCCCACATTTTCTAGACGTTCTACACAATGGTTTTTTTTTTTAATAAGTGAGGTATATGAACTGTGAAGTGCTCCGAACACAACACACCTAAATACAGTCCACATATCTTGTCACATAACCTAAAAGCCACTGACCATACACACATGACAGTGACGTTTGCACACTTATTAATAAGCGATACAGAAACAAATTGTTGATCAACATTATGATTAAGTTTGCGCAAGGATCTATTTAGAAACATATAAGTTTGAGTAATTTGTTTGACTATAACCAGCTTATTATATACGTGTTTTATGTTTAGACGATTGTACCAAAGATGACGGGGCGCGTTGTGAAAACGGTGCCTGTCTTAGCGGAGTGTGCTACTGTAACGATGGGTTCGGTGGTTGTAACTGCCAGGAACTCGGTAAGTACTCTTGTACCTGATAATAACATCTGTGAACATTTACATTACCTCGTCGCAGCATTGTAACCTGTACTTCTTACGTTTGCAGATGTTAATGAATGCAAAAATCGGCCGTGTGATGTTTTTGCTCACTGCACAAATACCGTTGGTAGTTTTCAGTGTTCGTGCTTCCCTGGATACGTTGGCGATGGGTTTTCATGCAAAGGTAGTATTAAATCATTTATAATGTCTTTAAAATATTTACCAAGTTAATTTTGACTCCAAATAATTTGATATTCTTCTCTTTCTATAAATACCTGTTTAGGTTCTATATCTGTGTTGATGAATTAATAACTAATCATCTCTAATAGTATCAGAATATTTGTCAAATTAATGATATCACATATATCTTCTTCTTTAATTGCCGTCTCCTCTGCGGACTTTGGCTAGTATTAAGGCTAATTTTTTGACAAAATAGTCATGTTATTGTCAATGTCTTAATTATAAATAATTCCTTAGATATAAACGAGTGCGAGGATCCAGCAATTGCAGCGCGTTGTGTGAAAAACGCCGAATGTTGCAACCTGCCTGCTCATTTTATTTGCAAATGTAACCGAGGCTTCGAAGGCGATGGCGAAGAGGAATGCCGAGGTTGGTTTTCTTTAAACAATGATGATGTTATTTTATCTGTTAAATGAAATTAATCTTTATTTCTATTAATCTCTATTAAAGATATCGACGAATGCCAACGGCCCGGTGCTTGTGGTGTCAATGCAATTTGCCAAAACTATCCAGGAAACTACACTTGCGCTTGTAAAGCGGGATATACAGGCAATCCGTTTGATGGTGTAAGTTGACTTTACAATTCTTTTATACGTAACCAGGTTCTATTAAGAAAGTGTTTTGCAGTAGGGACTTGTTTTTAAACTATAGATGATCTTAGTATTTTTTTTTATCTTGAGTGTTGAAATTTGAGCTATTAACAGTTTTAATTATAGTCAAAATTACCTTGTTATTAACTTTAGTTGATATTTCTGAATTTATACCTATACGATTCATAATTCAATTGGGTAAATTTAATGGAAGATTTCTAAAATAACTGTAATGAACTCCGGCACACAATGTCATATTCTAGTGTGTCGACTTGGATGAATGCGTCAACAGCGATGCATGTGGAACTGGTGCCATTTGT
>JANCMC010045058.1:0-20834 GCA_024363005.1 Charaxes varanes
GCAAGAGCGCGGCGGCTTGCCGCGCTGGCACTAGCTGACGCAAGCCACCAACGGGGGGTACCTCGCGACATGAGCGCCGAAAAGGACACCCAGGATATACTGAACCCCCATGGGTTACGTATACGCACCCCATGGTGCGTATACGGTACGATGTCTTTTACGCCCTGTAGAACATGTATTTACTTCTTTGTTGAAGAATGTATAACCTTCAACAATGTAAATTCAACTGATTTAAAAAAAATGTTACCATTTATTCAAAACAATAAATCAATATCAACACTGTCTAAACAGCGAAAGGAAATTATCCCTCAACGCGAAATAAATGTTAATGTTTTGTAAGCAGACATCAAAAATAAAACTCGCATCGGGATACCGCTCCATTAACGTAAAAGACGTTACCAAAGAACAAATATAAAACGACAAAAGAACGAATCTTACAAAAGGTAATATCTCAAATTGCAAATCAATCGATAATCGTACTTGAGTTTAATGCAATAAGGTGCAACTCGATGGCACGTCGTGGGCAAATATACACGACCTACTCCGTGTTTCGGAAGGCACGTAAAACAGTGGGACCCGATGAATGTCACCTTGTGATATTAGTCGTAGGGTTGCAGAGACCGTGGGGGTTCTGAGGATGACGTCAGATGACAATCGGTCATCTTAACTCGCCCCCACAGCCAAATCCTCTGTTATATAAGCGGACCCTGGTACATTACCGGGAGAACGCTAGGAAGAAGAAGACTATTTCTTTAAAATTCCATTCTAAAGATGGTCATTTTCGACATCGTGTCAAGGATGTTCCAATATTAATACGATTTTACTAGATTAAAGTACCAATAGCTGATGCGTGGGTTTCAATATCCGTCGCTAAACTAAGTCGTAAACTTTGATAGGTCATAATATTTGTTATCCTCTCTTAAGCCCACATCGTTAATCACATGATATTATCTAGTCCGAGAGCTGAGATAATAATTTGAATATTAAGTATTGGAATTAGTTTTTCTTATTCTTTTTTATCTTGAATAACAGAATCCTTAATATGAGAATCCTTAGACTGGCTCGTCGGCGCAGTGGGCAGTGACCCTGCCTTCCGCTCCGGGGGTCGTGGGTTCTCGATTCCCACCTCGATTCTGGGTGTATTATCTTATATGTATGTATTTATATATTTATAAAAAATATATATTTGTGTATAACATGCGTCTGTTACCTATAATGCAGGCATTAAGTTGTCTACCTTAGGAACAAGCGTCTATGTGTCATATAGTCCTGTATATATTAAAAAAAAAATTAATATCAGTTACGAATCTAAAAAGACAATTTTATGTAAGACGAGTCAGTTTTTGATTAGACATTATTTGGTATTAGCGTATGCGGTCTTAAAATCTATAGTCTAGACTAATATATAAAAATGAAGAGTTTGTTTGTTTGTTTGTTTAAACGCGCTAATCTCAAGAAGTACAGATCCGATCAGAAAAATTCTTTCAGTGTTAAATAGGTCATTTATCGAAGAAGGCTAGAGGCTATATATCATCACGCTAAGACCAATAGGAATGGAGCACCAATGAATGATGTTTCAAAATCGGGGTGTTTTTTCCCATTTGAGAGATTCCGCTGCGTGCACTGCGTAAATGGTTAAAGTTTCGCAAAAGTCTTCTATGACAAAATTGTTCCCATTTTAAAGATCTAAATAAAAGTCCGCAACAGCATATGTCTATCTTTTAAGGTTGGCTCAGTATAACCTTTTTTATGCTAATCAAATTTATTTTAAAATTATTTGTGAAGGTCTTTTTATAAACACAATATTCATCCTTATTCAAAAACTATTTTTAAACCTCTAAGTGTTAAGAGTACAGCTAGTTCTTGTCTTAAAGTCAAAAATATGAAGGGTGTAATAGCTCCTTTATCTACGAAGGCTATAGGCTATATATTATCGCTACGCTAAAATTTTCCACCTAATTTTACGCGGACCGAGTTACGCGAGTAGTAACTAGTACCTACTACCTACGAGTTATCTTTTTAGGCATTAGTGGAGAAACTCCTACGAGCATGTCCAGGTATTGAAAATATATACCTCTTAATGAGACAGAAGAAAGGACTTTCCGAAGAAGAAAGACTTAAAGAACTATGTGCTAAAAAGGTAGGTAGTTAAGTTTTTACCATGATTTAAATTCATTTTCATACCTAGGCTTCACAGACTAAAAAAAATGACAGAGTATCAAAATAAATATTGACTGTGTTTTTATAAATCTATTTGGAATACTAATGTCGAGTAGAGGTCTGCAGTATAGAAATAAGATTAAAATACTTACTAAACAATACCACACAAAATGTGTATTCTTTAAATAATGAATAGTCCAACTAGTTTTGATAATTGGCCATTCGTAGAGTTTGATGTCTTCCTTCTGAAATTCGACTTTGCCTAGAAATTTTACAGTGAAATTTCAAATTCACCCACAGACCTGCGTACAACGACATATATATATATATTCATCCAATCACGTGTGCGTAAACGGTGTAAATCGGTTAGCATTAGTGTGCGTAAGGTTTTATTTTAATAATATAATACATAATTAATATTGCATATTATAAAAAAATATTAGCATTCGCACACCTTCCTCTATATGAACTACAATTATATGAAAATTCATACCACTCCGTACGAGCAATGTTCTTAAAATGGTAGCTGAAGTTTTCGCTTTACGTATGTATAATATATTGATCCTATATATTTTAGATATTCGAATCTTTAAGAGAGAAACAACCTGAAGTTTTCAATAAGTTGAAACTTATATCTGGGGATATATTGGAAGATGAATTGGGTATATCAAACGACGATCGTCAGGAGTTAAAGAGGAATTGTAACATTGTCTTTCATAGCGCCGCATGTGTGAGGTTAGATATAAACGTCACTATCATTTTCTGGTTTCTGAATTCTGGTGATTGCTTATTGTTTAAAATGAGATCAGTATTTTAATTGAAATCTGATTAGAACTCTAAAATAATTACAGATTCGATCAGAAGCTCAAAGATGCTGTACACATGAACACTACAGGGACCCAACGTGTTCTCAAGTTAGCTGAGTCTATGGAAAATCTTGAGGTTCGTAGACTTGGTGGCTTTAATTATATACTCTGATACTCTATTACTGTTTTTCTTTTCATCTACGTTAGCTATAAATGAATCCCAATTTCCCTTGATCACGGTATCATGCGTGAACGGTTGGATCGATTTCGCTAAGTCTGCTGTTTGTTATTGACAGGAGAATGTTTTTATGAAAGAATAAAATAAGAAAATTGCGCGGAAAATTAGAAAATCTTTATTTAAAAATAGTTCAACACCACGTTAAATTATTTCTAATATAAGCAGTTTGGACAATTGCAATTTACGGGAACGGGGTTGAGAACGGAACGGAACGGGAATAATATTGTAGAACCATAGAAGGTAGTAAATAGTAAGTGACCCAACGTTCGGGCAGGACAGCATCAGCCGGGTTCCGCTAGTCTCTTAATAAGTTTTCGTTTTTATTTTATGCAATTTTATGTTAAAATTGTTTAGTGGAAAAAATAACTGATTTATGGAACAATACCAATGGAAATAAATGAATTGAATTTTGTATTTTGTTTTTTTTTTCTAGCTTTAAATGTTTAAAAAAATTATGTTTTCCCAATAATTGTATATATTTTTAGGCGTTTGTGCACCTCTCAACAGCATATTGTCGATGTGATCTGCAATTTCTAGACGAAAAGCTTTACCCTGCTGTCCATGATCCTGAGAAGATAATGGATTAAATTTTATAAAATTAAATTTAAAATTAAATTTTTTTCTAAAAAAACTAGATATCTTTAAAAACGATTAACATATGTCATATACTTTTTTATATATTTATTTATTTATTAATGATGCAGTCGTACCTAAAATTCACGTCCTCGGATAAGCTAACACTTATATTGTTATCGTTTTTTGATGTGTGGGATAAGCATGAAAATATCCTCACTTCAGTGACAAAACTTTTCCACAGTTTGTTTCTTAACTTAAGTTCTTTAGTAATGTTTGTAAGAATTGAAATTTTAGAAAGTAGCAATATATTTTTTGGTTATCTATTAAGTTTTTAAAAGTATTAAAGTTTCCAAAAGCTTAAATTAAAAGTAGCAATGTGTTCTTTGGTTATCAATTAAGTTGTTTACACTAGTAAACTTTGTAAGAGTTTAAGTTTTTGAAAGTAGTAACATATGTAAAAGTTAGAGTGTTTAAAAGTAGTAATGTAAAAAAAAGTACATTTTTTGGTTATCGTTTGCGACAAGATTGTCGTAGCGTCAAGAGAACGAATGGCCCGTTTTAAACGAACCTATCAATAAGCCATTGTAACAAAGGATCCACAAAGACGCCGTGTTAAGAATGCCTCTTCACGAAACGACTGATTGCCTGTATTGATCTCCAGGTGAAATTATGCAAGAAACCTTTTAACCGACTTTGAAAGACAGGAATTAAGTTGGTTGTCGGTCTCAAAAGATCGGTGGTTACCGAAAATATAAAGTACTAGCTGTTTCCCGCTGCTTTGTTCGTCTAAAATTGCGAGAACTTTTAGACCTCTCCAATGTGGCCCTATTGAAAAAATTTTTCTTAGCGGATGTTTACTAACTATAAAGTAGCCACTTGCCAATGTTCATACTTGTACGTCTCGCGGTTTTCGACATTTCGTGAGAGATGACATTTCGCATTTATATATATAGATTACTAGCTGTGCCCGCGAGTTCGTACGCGTAAAACTAGGTAATAGAATTAGCGTCAATTATAGCGTGATGATATATAGCCTATAGCCTTCCTCGATAAATGGTCAAGTAAACAAACAAACTATATATATTAGTATAGAAGTAAACATAGTGGTCGGCATTTTCGTCGATCGTTAGGTTAAGTTGCTCTTGCTACGACCTGGTGATATATGGGCGACCCATCCTAGCACTGGTTTAAAATTGATATCCGATCTCCTACGTGCTTCGGAAGGCACGTAAAACAGTGGGACCCGATTAATGTCACTTTGTGATATTAAAGTAAGGTTGTAGAGATCGTGGGGGTTCCGAGGATGACGTCAGATAGCAATCGGTCATCTTAACTCGCCCACAGCCACATCCTCTACAATCTAAGCGAACCCTGGTATTGAACCGGGATAACGCTAGGAAAAAGAAGAAGTAAAGATTCATATATAAAACGCGGTTTACATTCAATATATTTTTATATGAAATAGAAATCACAACACATACAACAAACATATATTAGTGTGTTCTGTTAAAAGTCATATTTTGATAGATTTTATTTTCGTTCGCTCCAACGAAGGCTTTCGGTGAAGTTTGACGTTACCGGAAACGACTAGCCGGCCATCTTGGCTCGAAACCGGAAGCAACCATTTTGAGACGTCAGCGATTGATTATAGAGTTAGGCAATTTTAGAAGTGTCGCCGTATATATGATTTTTTATTACTATAGGTCTCTCACACTCACACTTACACTCCCAGGGGGTGGATCTTCCTATATTTGTCCGATAACTGGTCAGATCCATTAAGGGTACGCGAGCCCGGAGCACCCTAGCTGCTATTAACACCCCCTATACCGTCCGTGACAGTAGTATCCGCATCCTTTCTCTTCTCCCCATCTACCTTTATATCTTTTTTATTCATCCCTTGTCGATGAGCTGACCCCACCATCATCATCATCATCATCATCATCATCACCATCATCATCATCATCATCATCATCACCATCATCATCATCATCATCATCATAACCACCACCAACCAACATTTTTGAGCTATGTCTGGCTCCGGCATTAGAATAGCCGAGTTAAAATTACTCGAAAATATTTCCGAACAATTACGATATACAGCAAAAAAAGGTAATTTAATTAAACAACTTTTAGGATCCATTTGGGAATTGCTGACGCTTTTAGGATCCTTTTGGGCATTTCTAATTATGATATCTCAATCTCAAAAAGCTCTGTTCTCTGTCGAATATGTTGTTAAATTGCTCGAATCTCTAATCTTTGACTGTTGTTTTATGTAGTGCAGTATATGTCGCTTAGCTCGTTAATCAGGCAGTTCCACATTCAATCTCATCATATTTCTCTGCATCTCTTTAGCTCCCTCTCTCTCTCTCTCTTCCTAGTTACATACTCGCTATTTATTACAGAAGGCCCTATTTACGAAGTGTGTCGATGCCACAGCCGTGTGCTCCTCGTCAATATCCAGAAGTTCGAGGGTGGTCTGAGCCGATACCCCGTGAAAGTCCGCACTCTAGCGACTTTAGCTACGTCACATTCGATGCTCAAACCATCACTGTTCCCATCAGTGTCTGTATGGCCATCATGGTTGGGTACGTACCCTTTCTCTAGCTTATTTTGGTTGTATAATTTCTATAGTTCTTATATTATAATTCATAACGAGATGGCGATGATGTCGAGTGGAAAAATACACCAAAGCAAACTAGATGGCGCTGTATGGATGGGTGGACGAACGCGGTATAAACGCTGTCGCGTACCATACATAATCTAACTCACGCTAGCGAAGTAATTACATACGATCACTATATATGCATATGTACACCTCCCGACGAACAACCGTGGGTGAGGTGCAGCCACACCAAAGCAACTCCACCTAACCGCTGAAGATCTGCCTATAGCGACTTCAATTTTTTCTTGTGAATAGTAAATGTTAAAAACTGCTGTCACGTCAAGTGATGGTATTGTTGTCACGTTTCGTTCGGCTTTTGGTGGAGCAGATGTCCATGGACGGTGGTCATTTAGATGACCCGCCTGCCCGTTTGCTTCTTGTATAATAAAATACAATTGCTTTATTGATTTCTGATCAAATTTTAGGTACATTATGTTTGGTTCCATGATCTTTGGTCTCTGGGAGAAGTGGGACAAACTGGATGGCGCCTATTTCTGCTTTATATCATTGAGCAGGTAAAAACTATTGAACACCTAAATGTCATTTTTTCTCAGGTCTTTAATTATTATTTATAAGAGCAAATAAATTGTTTTTTACATAAAACTGATTTTATTTACAATGAAATTATTTTACATTACGTTTCTCTAAGACTTCCGTAATAAATATTTGTCTTACACTTTTTTTTTTTAGTTTTACCAGAGGCCTTAGCACGAGCATTTCGAACCGTTCAAAGTCGAAGAATCGGCTTTATTTGCGATAAAAATGTTCGTGCTATGTCCACAGGAGACAAGCCTTTGTCGTGTCACGCTTTTAATCAGTGCCAATGCAACCCACGTTGACACTAAGAAGGGTCAGCCGGGGGACAAGCCCGAATATTTTCTTCCTAAATAAAGTTGACTCGTCGATTTCGAACGGTTGGAAATTGTTCCGTTGTCTGCCTTTAATCAAATCATTTCATCTAAATTGGACACACTTTATTTGGATTTTGTGTAAAAATTTATTTGGTGGATAATTTAAGTATGCTGTTTTACTTAATAACTGACTTAAAAACTTCAATTTTTTGTTGTTGATAGTATTGGTTTTGGTGATTTCGTACCAGGCGAGAGGGTGTATACTCCGCGCATCGAAACCTCATTAGGCACAACCTTAAGTACTAAACAAAGGCCGACACTAGTGTACGCCGTAAACCAGTAAACGATCCGTGTTTACGTGAGCGAGATAGCATTATCATCATCTCACTCCAACAGGAGTTAGCTATCTCGCTCACTATGTACACTATTGCCAGCCTCACTTAGTTGTGTCGTCGACGTCCGGGGTCAAAGGCGTCGCTATACCATTCTTATTGTTTCATCTTTCCGCAACAACCAGGGTCCGCTTAAATCGCTGAGGATACTGCTGTGGGGCGAGATAAGATGACCGACTGTCGTCTCACGTCATCCCCGGAATCTCCACAATCTCATGACTAACATCACTCAGTGACATTAATCGTACGTACGTTCCTACCGAAACACGGAGGAAGTAGGATATTTGAGAACTAGTGTTGGAACGAGTCGCCAATACCCGGCCTCGGTAAGAAGTGCTTACCGATCGCCTTGAGTTATAAGTCAAGTTTAATAAAACTACGACCTCCTCGATATATTAGTGGTATCCTTTAGAAAATCCTTTATAATTTTGAATAAGGAATGTAATTAAACCAAGGAGATTCAAGACTTCCAAAGTAGAGCATCAACAACTGGTAATTGGTAGAAGGTTATACTAATATACATACGTAAGATTCTCGGCCGGTCAAGGTGTAGGCGTAGTTAAAGTGTATTAATTAAAGTGAATTTTAAGCTTTCTTAGAAGGAATAGGAACAACTTCTTTATATTTTTTTTATGTTACAAGGGGCAAACGAGCAGGCAGCTAAGTACCTACTGACGCCCATGGACATCTGCACGATCAGGAGACAGGCTTATACGTTGCCGGTCTTTAATGACGAGTTTAGGCAACCGGGAAGTCTCCCAAACCGAACGAGACGCGACAACAATACCATAATTTGACGTGACAGCATTTCACGCCGATCTTCTGTACGAAAAAGGTATATTATACTAGCGGACCCGGCAGACGCTGTCGTACCCGAACGTTGGATTACTTACAAGTTACTGCATTCTATCATCCTATAATATTGTCCCCGTCCCCGTTCCATAATGGTTCAATGAAGTATACCAAAATTTTTTTTTATTTCCGACTAACCTGAACCTTGTAGGAGTGCCACAGCCCACATTAGACCTAAGGGCTTAGCAAGAGCTTTTCGAACCAAAGTAGGCGGCCGTTCTTAGCGTCAATGTAGTTTGCATTAGCAGTGATTAAAGGCGTGACAAGATTAAGATTTGCCTCCTGAGGATCTAACACAAACATTTTCGTCCTATGTAAAGTCGACTGATTGAGTTCCTTCGGTTCGCATAGTTCGTGATAGACCCTCAGTGCAGCGGGATTGGGATTTTAATCCAGACCACGGATTCTACTAAGTCTATTTCATTGGGTTAGTGAGTCTATTACATTGGACTACTGAGTTTATTTCATTGGGCAACTGAGTCTATTTCTTTGGGCTACTGAGTCTATTTCATTAGGCTACTGAATTTATTTCATTGGGCTACTGAGTCTCTTTCCATGATGAGTATTTTCACCCAATCCACCATTATGCGTACAAGAATTAAGGTGTACGTGAGTAAATGATAAACAATAGATTCAATAGCTATTGTGCTTCAAAGGTATGCAAGTGAGAAGTCGGCGTAGAAAAATTAAAAAAAATTCTAACTAGCTTTAACCACAGATCGTAAGGCTACACTTTAATTAATTTTAAGGAAATTTGGTAAAAAAATTAAGTACCTATTTTTATTACATAATTAGATGTAGCTTGTAGCCGAATCGGACCGATACAGTACCTCTTTCTTATACAATATCGGCGTGAAATTAGAGCCTCAATAGCTCAACGGTATAAGGAATGGACTGAAATCCGCAAGGTACCAGGTTCAAACCCCACCGCCGTGAGCCTCAATGACCTTCAATTTTAGTTTTGCTTTTCTATCGTACGGATGTTTATTTGAAAAATGCCGTAACGCAGGGCGATTCCCAAGAAACGTGCGATACTCCAAAACGAAGTATAGAATTCCCAGACTTATTTGCGCAACCAAGTGCCAAGCGCTCTGCGCTTCTTAAAAACTACGTGAGACACGATGTTTTGCTTCAATCCGCAAAATTACACGTGTTTAATTCCAGCATTTGAACGTGTCTCCAAATGGTGGGGGATAATTTTCATTTAATATAAAAGAACCCTTTTTTTTTGTATAGAGCCATTCTAATCTCCAACTTCGAGACGAATCATTCTTGTAATTTTTTTTTTATATATTACATTTTTGCAATACTTTAGTTTACTCTCTGCACCCTACGCTGCGGCCCAACATAATTCACACACACCAGTGCCAAATGATTTACGCATTCATGTGCACATTTTACTGTAAGTTTGTGTCCAAGCGTAGCCATGACGACCGTACGTACATTAATTGTCAAAAATAACAATGTCGTTGTACAAAAGAAAGAAGGTTTTGTATAAAGGTAGCTTTGAATAAGCATATAGTACGCAAATCTAAAGATTAGTGGTAGAACTTCGACCAGCCTGCGATCTTTAGTTATTAATAAATGTAAACAACACTCACGAGGTTGACACTTTTAGCGGTAACTCTCGAAAACGTGTCCATATTATTGACAAAACATTATCGATATGTGTAAAGTAATACCATGATTTTATATCATTGTACATGTCGCAGATGATTAACGGAATTTCATCTTGCGATACTGAGGAAAGCAACTCTTATCGGTCGTTGGCTACTCGTGTTAGAATATTTATTTCCTTTTAAAAAAACGACTTCAAATTGTCAGACCTGCATCAAATTTAAGACCACACGAAAATCACCCGCTTATAATTAAAAAAAGAATGATTAAAATCGATTCACCCAGTCGACAGTCCTGTGGTAACAAAAATGAAAAAAATCATACATACGAATTGAGAACCTCCTCCTTTTAGAAGTCTGTTGAAAATATCAGATAATATTGTAATAAATTGCAGGTAACAATATCGGTTACACAACAAAAGAATTTCAATTCCGTTTTGAGTGTTAAAATTATTTAAAAAATATTATTCGACGCCATTTTTCATTGTATATTACTGCAATTGTCTAGTATACTAATTTTGTTTTCTTATACATATAACAAGGGCTTATATACTATATACAAAAAATTTTGAAGTCACCATTTTCGAGAATTAGCGTACCCTTAAAACTTACGTAGATTAATTTATTTTACAAATTCATATTTAATTTTTTTTTAAATTACATTAAAAAAATTAGAAAAGAAGTTCTGCATACTATATCCTTGTGGCAAACAACATAAAAAAGGTAAAAAGAGGTCCTTTGTTCGTTTACTAAATACATAAAATACAGCGCGATATCATTGGTACGGTTTCAATAGGCGTGCATTGTTTATGTTAACTGTTGTGCGGAACTTTGACCCTTCGTATTAGAGCGAATATTACGCATAGCCATTGCGTCGTCACTTGGAATCATAATATGTATTCGACCTTAGGTTGTACCAAGTTGTTAAATAGTTTGTGTGTATAATTTATATCAATTTGTTACATATTATGGACCAGCTAATTAATATTAAGAACTTCCTTTTCAACCTTAGTTTTAAGTGAACTATTGGTCAACATCGAAAAACTTCCGAGGGTGTAGCACTCCTTTTCGAACCGTTCGAACCGTTCTGGCTAAGCCTACATTAGACAATTCTTGATCGTGTCACGCTTTAATCAATGCTAATGCCACCCGCGTTGTCGCTAAGAAGAGACCGCTATGGGCCTAGCACAAACATTTTCATCCTAAGTATATCACGTCAAGTGATGGTATTGTTGTCGCGTTTCGTTCGGTTTGTGAGACTTCCCGGTGGCCTAAACTCGTCATTAAGACTGGCAACGCATTTGCTTGCCTCCTGGCGGTGCATGGGCGTCAGTAGGCACTTAGCTGCCTGCTGCCGGCCCGTTTGCCTCTTTTAACGTAAAAAAGGGAGCTCTCAACATTTGAATGGCACAAATAATATGTCCAAGAGAAATGTTCACTTGACGCAATCTCGCGATTTATTTGGAATATTCACGAATTTTTACGATGTTTGCTTCCTTCCTCGAGGGTGGGGATCAGCGGAAGATGACGCATCTGCGCGCCGCGTTATCTTATAATAAATCCGGGTGCTCACATTTAAATGTGCAAAAATCCTTTCGCGTTTTGTAATAGAACGGCTTCTTATACTAATATATTTCAAACTTTGTGTTTCTTTTTTGTAATATACAAAGATTTATGAACCTTATAAAGGGCGTAGTCTCAAGGCCAGCAAAGCATTGGCGAGCTGGCAGTAATCACTCAAGTGTATCGCCTCCTTTTTGCCCTTTGGTATATAGTACTAGCTGTTGCCCGCTCTATAAAATTAAAGTAGCAACATCTTTTAGACCTCGATAATCTGTCCCTATCAAAAAATCAATTCTTTGTCGATGGGTCTATTACTGTAAACTATCTACTCGCCAAATTTCATCCAGCGGTTTTTGAGATTTCGTGTTAAGTGATTTTTCGGTTTTATGTATAGATAATAATATGAAATTAAAAATTATAAGATATTCCACGATACAACAAATCCCGGAACATCCCGTCAATCACAACCGCTGCTAACAAAACGTTTGTTTTTTTTTCTTTACAGCCAATCTTAAAGCTAAAAGAGTACAGAAAAATTCCACTTATAGTCTGCAATATGTCTTAATATCTACTATCCTACTTCCAGCTAATATTATAAACGCGAAAGTTTGTACACATGGTTGTATGTTTCACGCTCATTCACGGAAAAACTACTGAGTGGATTTTAATAAAACTTAAGTGATATAGTTTATACATCAGATAACACAAATTATAAAGATATTGTGTGAATTGTCCAAAACATAACGATAAATATCAAGTAAGTAGGAGAAAATTCTGCCATCTGCGAGCTATTCTTGCGTGCGCTGCAAAACCGTTAGAGTTACACGTACATGTATAGTGTATGAAGGGAATGTTTATCTTAAATAGTTCTACAAAAAAAGCCCGCGACAGCATATATCTATCTTTCACGTTTAAGCCATTAACACCAAAATAGGGAACCTTTATGGAATGGGAACAGGAAAGGAAACGGGAATAGGGACAAACAATATTATAGAATAATAGAATGTAGTAAATAGTAAGTAATCCAACATTCGGGCAGAACAGCCTCTGCCGGGCCACTACTATTAATTAATAATTAAACTGTTAATTATTTATGCTATAACAGATTACTTTTAACAGCTAGTAGGTTTAACTCGTAGTTTACCTTATCTCCCGGAAGTTAGTTATAGTTTTGCCCCCGTGTTCCCCGGCCGCACCAGTGACGGTGCATTTCCGGTTCCTCTAATGAAGTCCCACGTGACAGGAAGGGACCCGTCATGCTGCACCTTTTGTTGATAACCTCTTAGACGTATGTATATTTTTTTTCAAATAGAATATTTTACGGAAGCCGAGTTTTCCTATTCTTTTCCCATTTTTATTCATTACTTTAAGATAATTTTAAAATATTTATAATAAATAAACACAGGACTATATGACACACGGACGTCTGTTCCTGGGGTAGACTTAATTCCTGTGTTATAGGTAATAGACGCCTGTTATACACATTTTTTTTAGGAATATATAACATACATATAGATAATACACCCAGACTCGAGGAGGGAACTCTAAATAATAAATAAATAAATAAATATAAATATATACAGGACTATATGACACACTGACGTCTGTTCCTAAGGTAGACAACTTAATGCCTGTATTATAGGTAACAGACACCTGTTAAACGCAAATATTTTTTTTAGAAATATATAAATACATACATATAGATAATACCCCCAAACTCGAGGTGGGAATCGAACTCACGACCCCCCGAGCGGAAGGCGGGTTCACTGCCCACTGCGCCAACGGGCCAGTCATAATATAATATATATGTATATAAGTGGATATAAGTCATTTATACATTTGTCCAAAATTTGTTGGTACACTTGTATTTATTTATGTAAACAAGGCGACTGTAATCTATAACACAGGCGTTAAGTTGCCTTAGGAACAGACATATATGTGTGTGAGTCAGATATTCCTATATACATTTTTATTAACAATATCACGTACTAGAAAATATGATATGCTATATCTAATATTACTTTTCTCTAAATGAGGCGAAATAAGGTGACCGATTGCCATCTAACGTCATCCTCGGAACCCCCACGATCTCTACAGCCTTACGACTAATATCACAAAGTCAGACATTAATCGGGTCCCACTACTTTACGTGCCTTCCGAAACACGGAGGTGGTCAGATATCAAATATAAACCAGTGTTAGAATGTGATGACGGGTGACCACACATCTATAACGAGGTCATAGCAAGCAACTTAAGCTGGCGATCGACTCGAATGCTGACCACTGATTAGGCCTAGACCTCCTTTTACTGCTTGTGATTAAAAAGAAATAAAGCGTGTTTAACATCATTAAAAAGTTTGCTTCGTTCGTTGAGCATGTCTTAAAAATATATTTATTTCCAGCTTGGAGATTTATCGAATCCGGAGCTCAGGATATTGACGGAGGAGTTGGAGAATATAAAATACGGAGGTGAGTTATAACTTTTAACACAATTTTCACGCGGCCGTTTGAAGTTTGCGCTGTCGACATCTTGTATCCCAAGAGCTCGTAACCGTTTGGTATGTTTATAGCTTAACTATACACATCCTATATATATCAATCATCCAAGTTGCTTAAGCTATAGTTTTCTAGTGAATCATAAAGTCGTTAAGTTCTAAAGAAAATAGTTTCACTTATAATTGTATTTATTTCACACTTACTTCACAATAATCTTAATTAACATTAGGCACAGTTTTCACTTAACTTGTTACACAATATTAATGGTATTTTAAATGCAGACTGGCTGGCTTGACATATCCAGGGCTTGCTCACTAGGTGGTGTTAGACTAGTTTACATTTTTTGCACATACTAATATACTGTACAAAATACCCGCAATCATCATGACAGACTCATGATTTTCGGTTCTTCTATTCAGAAATTACTATGTTATGTACGCAATCTGAACTGACCGAACACACCTTCCCAAAAATGTGTAATGAGCTCTTGGACTATCTGAACGGGGAATTGGATTGGCAGCCGTGATAAATCAATTATCTTTAACGCTCTTTCTCGTAGTTGTGATGAATATTAAGCTAAATCCTTTATATCTTAGAGGTAGAAAGGCAGACTAGAATCCCTTTGGTGTTCGGTTCAATATACGATGGGCTATCGTCGTAGCTACTTAACGCATTAAAACATCTAAATTTATATAGCAGAATGGTTACAAGAATATTTGGCATAGATATTTAAAAAAAGGAAATAAAATAAATGGACCTATTTAATGTTAGTGAATGCCTACGAATTCAAGAAAGCCTCAACTCTTCTAAGCGTTATCCCGGTTAAATACCAGGGTCCGCTTAGATTGCAGAGGATAAGGCTGTGAGGCGAGTTAAGATGACCGATTGCCATCTGACGTCCTCCCCGAAACCCCTCTAATTTCACGACTAATATCAGTCAATACAAGAAACTTATTACTTTTTAATTCCATATTCGAACGATTTGCAAGACATTTCCTGCCTCACGTAATATCATAGTTGACAAAACTTAAGGTATATTTGACCACGTGGTTAAGCATTATATTTTCGAAGCCCAAAACAAGGCAAAATTAACTGCCTCATCTTAGGTGGTCAAGTGCTCCGGTCGTCCTTTATGAAGGGGTTTAGGCTACTGAGAAGTGTCACAAACCAAACGAAATGCGACAACAATACCATCACTTGAAGTGACAGTATAATCACCACTTCGTACTTATCTTATATAAGAAGGAGGTACTGGTACCTCCTTCTGGAGTATAAATTTCTTAGCCTTAGAAAATCTGAATTCTAGACTGTTTCTTGTAAAATGCCCCTGCTTTACAAGCAAGAGATTTATAGATCTTAACTCTTTTCGGTAATATTCATGTGTGATACTGGACCTCAATCTTCACCTCGCTGCACTACTCTTTCTCTGAATCTCGGTGAACCAAAAAAACCCCAATCCTAGATTACTTCTGATAAGGTAACTGTTCTCTACTATCTTTTTTATTCATATGGTCCTATAACCTCTTATTAAAACTCCTGTCTCCTGCTGATCCTCATATATACACCTCGTTGCACTACTTGAGTTCCTCTGCAACTTGATAAACGAAGAACATCTGAACTCTGGTCTGTTCCCGTTAATATACCTGTTCTTTACTGTTAAGAGACCTGTCTCCTGTCTCTTACTGATAAGAGTCTCGTCTCTTTTTGGTAGAAGTCTCATCTCTTTTTACTAAGTCTCTTCTCTTTTTGGTAAAACTCCTGTATTAACATTAGGTAACAGTCCTATCTATTAGGTGTAAGAGTCCTATCTCTTATTGATAAGAGTCTCATCTTGTTTTGGTAAGAGTCCCATTTTATTGGTAACAGTCCTATCTATTAGGTGTAAGAGTCCTATTTGTTATTGATAAGAGTCGCAGCTTTTTTTTGTAAAAGTGTCATTTCTTTTTAGTAAGAGTCTCGTTTCTTTTTGGTAGGAGTCTCATCTCTTTTTACTAAGTCTCTTCTTTTTTTGGTAAAACTCCTATATTATTGGTAACAGTCCTATCTATTAGGTGTAAGAGTCCTACCTCTTACTGATGAGTCTCATCTTGTTTTGGTAAGAGTCCCATTTTATTGGTAACAGTCCTATCTATTAGGTGTAAGAGTCCTATATCTTATTGATAAGAGTCTCATCTTCTTTTGTAAAAGTGTCATTTCTTTTTAGTAAGAGTATTGTCTCTTTTTGGTAAGAGTTCTATTTTATTGGTAACGGTCCTATCTATTAGTTGTAAGAGTCTTAGATGTTATTGAAAATAGTCTCATCTCGTTTAAGTAAGTGTCCTATGTTCTACTGGTAACAGTCCTATCTTACATTTATAGAAGTTCTAAAGTACACTTTCAAGCAAAAACAACAAGCTTCATAATAGCCCTGGGAACCTTGTAAAGACAAGAAAAGTGGCAAGAATAAGACAAAGATCTCTTTTGGATTACAAAAGAAAAAAATACAATTTGTCTGTGGTGGCCGTACACAAAAACTTAACTTGAAAAATGAGATTTCTTTCTTCGCGAAAAATTGTAAAATCTACGACATTTTGCACTTCGTACTATGTTCTAAGGTAACAACTTTTTAAAATGACATAATATTCTTTCTTTATTTAGGTAAATAATACTGCCATTAACAGGTAATAGCGTTGGAGCTTCAAATTTCGTCATTTGATTTACAAGAACTTTTTTGTCCTTTAGCTTTTTTAGGGTTTCGCCGTAGGACAGCAGGGAACCAGTATAGTTTTCCTCAGTCCGACCGTTCGACCATTTAGTCCTCCTCGTATGATTTCAAAACTATTAGACGTAGAGACTCTTCTCACTTATTATTTATAACTATTGAATATATAAACACTGTTAGTTGACGTTAATATTACGTTGTAAAATTAGCAGATTTTGAGGGTGCTCTTCATAACTTTTTATTACCTATTAATGTAACAATATTAAGTATTTATAAATTAAGTTTTTTTAAACATTTACATAAGTATTATTAATTCATCTCTGAAATCTTGATTGTGCCACTTGAACAAAATATTTTTTTTACAAAATTAAATCAACTCAAATTTATTAATTGTGTTATCATGTTTTTTACAATACTTGTGAAAGTCATTTTAGCGTATAAAAAAAGTGCGATATTCTGATAACATATTCGACTTAGAACTAATGAGGGTTAGAGCAATTTACTCCCAAGCTTTTTCATCATTTGGCGGCTCCAAACTAGTGTCGTGAAGCTCCGTTAACAGGTGTGAACGTGAATGTGGACGGTGTGCGCGGGGTTCGCGCGCGTTCACGCCTGTTCCCCGATCAGAGTCGATAATTTGTCCCGCGACAAAGGTTTAGCGCCTCTTTCGCGCGGCGTTCAGGGGTACACATCCCCATTCACGGCCCCGTGAAATTAAATTTCGCCACTGGGTTCATAGTAATTTAAATCAATATAATTCTGACAACTGTTTCTTTATAGAAAGTTTGAAATGCAATTTTTATAATTAATAAAGACAGTTCTAATCATATAATAAGGCAGTTCAAAAGTTCAGCAAGCAGCATCTTCCACGTCCATTTTGCGACGAGTTTCACGAACCATTGCCAGCATCCCGTGAATGTGGAGGGCATGACCGTCCTGAATACCGTCCGCATAGGTCCTGAGACGGACGGCGTGCTTCGTGTTCCGGCACGCCGCCCCATGGAGTTAGGGTGAAGCACCCTAGGAAGGGAGTCCATAAAGGACGACACTGGCGGAGATGTGGGAGATTGCTAGACCGTTCCCATATATCCGCCGCGTAGTGGTAAGGAGGAACTACCGTGGGGTTTTAGTGGGTTGGAGTCCGTCATAACCCATCGTCGGCTCTTGTGGCGGGTAGATACCCATGGTGGGTTTCCCCACGTAAAAAAAAAACCCAGACGCGCCGACCCAATTCGGATGCAGGCCAAAAGGCCTCCAAGCGTGGCGCTACCTTTAATCAAGCTGCACTTACGTTTGAAAAAAAAAAATACATTTATTTATATAATAAATTGACTATTAAGACTTATATATAAGTGCTCCTAGGTGGCAAAAAGGCCCCGTCTCAGCGTTAACGCCGACATATTCTGCAGCGTTGATATTTGCGTTTGCCTCATTTAAATAAAATAAAGTAAAACTCGACTGAGGTTATGGTGAAATTGTGTGACGTAAGACGCGTTCTTGCCACAGCACGGGTCAACATCGAATCTTGTTTGGGATTTCCTCAATGCAACCGAGTCTGAACAGCTGTTCGTTTCCTTAACAGGTGACATTTAGAGTCTCAAAGAAAAAATGCGGGCTGCGTGTCTAGAATCGTTTTACAATGCAATGCAAATGTCTATAGTCTATATCTATACTATAGACAAATAATGTCCATAGACATTTTATAGCAAAAATATATGAAAACTGTACTCTATAGACTTCGGCATCATCAGTCATTAATATTATTGTATACAATTTGAAATGACAGAGGCATGCAGGGTAAATTTTATAATGTTAATATACATACAGTCGTCATGCCCACGCTCTGATATTATCTTGTAGTAAAATGCATACATGTGTGAGTAAATCGTTTGGCACTGGTGTGCGTGGGGTTTTGGTTTCAATTGTTTAATATATTTATAAAGCATATTTATATAAAAATATTAGCATTCTGGCTATTGGCTATTATTGGCTGGCCCGTTGGTGCATTGGGCAGTGACCTTGCCTTCCACATGTGGCATACAAGTACAAGTGGAAACGACCGT
The DNA here is from genome assembly GCA_024363005.1 of Charaxes varanes. Taxonomy (NCBI): domain Eukaryota; kingdom Metazoa; phylum Arthropoda; class Insecta; order Lepidoptera; family Nymphalidae; genus Charaxes; species Charaxes varanes. The sequence goes on from JANCMC010045058.1 coordinate 18,976, forward strand.
GATTAAACATACTACTCTTAAGTTTCCGCTTCAATAAATAAAAATTTTCAAGCGCACGAGAGACAGAAGAGAATTCCATAGCAGGAAATCACTGAATTCAAAATGTATGAAGTCATCTGTAACAGCATATAAAATCACGGGGAAGACGAACACGAAGGAAGATTCTGCCTATAGAAGTTTTCACTTCAATAAATGAAGCTTCAGACACACGAGACACAGAAGGGAATTCAATAGCAGGATATCATTGAATTCAAAACGCTTGAAGTGTAATTACATACATGTGGCATTATATATAAAATCAGAAGGGAGACGGAGTGCGCTCAAACGTGGATCTATCTAGTTTACAAGGAGCAAGTATCAGGGGCGGTGTGGCAATTAATTGAAATACTTCGAACAGTTTCCCAGGAACATTTGCCACCTCCGTGGAATAATTAGTTGCTGTTGCAGAGTAAACGCCTCGTTTGCACTTCTAAACTGTGTTGCCAGTTTCAAAACCCGTATGTGTTTCCAGTTATGATTAAAAAAAAGGCTACTTTAAAGTTTATGACCCATAATAAATATAAAGCCTTCAAAGGTGCGTACTATGACAAATTTTTGTTGTAAGTAAGCAAGTTGTTGCAGGACTCTATAAGAACAAGAACTTTTTGCGATGGACGTCAGAAACAAATCTTTTTATTATGTAAGTAATATAATAACTAAAATATTTTATTTTTTTAAATAAATAAATATTTACATAAATAATGTACACATGGCGTTGATTTTTAAAGGGTACATTATATTCAATAAGATTTTTTTTCTAATACTAATGTTTGTTTTATATAAATTAAGGAAAAGCTGTTCGCCACCTGTATATTTTAAAAAAGCATATTTTAGAACGAGAGGGAATTATAAAATACGCTTAGTCATTATATACTTTTAATGATATAAAGTGCAATCACAATATACACTAGAGAAATTTAGAGATTTTTTTTCTTAAAATTGCGGACAATGGAAACAAACAAACCCCTCAAGGCTTATTAACACTTAGGGGAATCTTGCAAGAACTCGTTCCTTTTCAAAATGTCCTCCAACTTTGTGTGGCACGATTCAATTTTCTCGTGCTGCGAAAGTGGGTAAACGAAAATTATATCAATTTTTGCAACCCCCCTCCCCCCCTTCCCCGTTCTATAAACAATTTTAACATGCCCATTTCGAATGAATGAATATCATGGCAAGATGGGCTAGCGACATCCGATTCACAGCAGGTACACGATAGATAGGGGTTAGCTCATATCGCCTGTTGTTTAAGCGGACCCTGGTACTAGACCGGGATAACACATAAATAGGAAGTTGTAGCCACTATCTTCAGCTGATGATGCCAAAATCTCCAAGTAGAAAATCAGTGCAAGGTTGTCCTTAGGGTATTCAATATTAGGTACAGACAAACAAACACACAAATAGACAGAAACACAAAAATCATTTTACTTGCCTTTTTGCCATATCGTATAATACAGTCATATGCATTTAGTAGAAAAAAGTAATAATTTCAAGGTCCTTTCAATTTTATTTATATGTATAGATTTAAAAATTGCATAAGTAATCAATTTAAAAAATATATATGTAACTCCTAGCTGTTATGGAATGGTATTCAATCCATGTGACAGAATATGAATCAAATGAATACCTCGTATAAAAATACGATGTCACTGGCCATGACTCACGAAACTCTTAAAAAGCATTTTTTTTTATAGAGTAAAATGGGGCAAACGGGCAGATGTTAATAAAATTTATCTGGTGTAAAGTTAAGTTTTCTAACAATTATTTTTAAATAGCCTTAAAACGGAACGTAATCCTTAGCATAGCCCTATAAATAACATCGA
>JANCMC010045079.1:0-32518 GCA_024363005.1 Charaxes varanes
TAAGCTGTTATCCACGACTTTGTTCGTGTTGAATTCGACGACTTTGCTCAGAACCTTACCTTTAGCTGAATTTTTTTTACCTAGCTCTTGTTAGACCAGTTGTGTGCTAGTAAAAGTCTTACCGAAATTGCTTCAACAGTTTTGGCGAATCCATTCATTATTTTAAAAATAAAGTAGTTGTTATTCAACTACAATGTTTGGAATATGTAACATTTTACGTAAGATTTTACAGCTCTTGTGTTCTGCATATCAATTTCTGTGTTGTAAGTATAATTTTTTATATACTAGCAAAACAATAGGAGGACTGGTTCAAATATATTTCATAAAAGAACTAATATAAATGCACCATTGTCTAGGAAGAGCTCATGATTAACTCAACGATACACTAAATTAAAAAAAAATGTATTTGAAGATCAATCATACAAGCTTACTTCTGTCGAAGGCGATATAACAGATGCTGAGTCCACTGCCATACTCGAAATGAAAGCTACTTAAATTTAAATGAATGATCAACGGTTGTACCCGTAACCGTCATCAAAGAAATTATCAACCGGTTCCTCACTCAAGTTGGTATCATATCTGGTCCGCATTAATAGACAGGCTCACATTTCGGTTGTTCAAGGTCGCCCCATACTTAAAAAACTGAATACATTAAATAATCTATCTCAGAGGCCCCCAAACTCTTCTAACTAATAGACCACTAGTAAATCTTTGTGTTAGTTTTGTATAGACCCCCATATTGCTATCCTATATTCAATTTTTGCAAATTGTCAACTCTAAATGTTTATTTTATATTTAATTGAATCTAAGACATTTTATATTTAATTCTAGAATAAAACAAAAACAGCAAAGAAAATCTCTGTCTTAAGTTTTCATTGCAAAAACAAGCTATAAACATGGCATAAACTTTGCTTTGAAATGAAAACTCCAGACGGACTGACTTATTTAGGACACAAAAGACGCATTTTTCAAAACAAAAACTTAAAATCCTTAATCGTCGACAATTATTATCAATATTTTCTTCTAACAGTGTTTTGAGTGCTGCGAAATACTATGTAAGCAAAATTTGACTATATTCTTTTCTGCAGCATAAATCCCTTATTAGACGACCCCTAAGTGTTATGTTTATATTACTTTTGATATCTTCGGTTTATCTTATTTAGGCAAAAAATCGTTAGACCCGGAAGTTACACAGGTTAATACCCTTAATATAATTTAAATTTTATATAATTATGTTTCATTATGTAACGTTAACGGTTAACGGTAGGCGCATCTTATAAAATCTGAAAATGAAATAAATTATTTTTAAGTAAAGAGAAAACCGTCTTCACAAAAAATCAAACAACTAAAAAGCAAGAAATAATTGGTACCTACGTACGATGTGCTAAACAACTACTGATGTGTTAAAATCGGTGCCAACGCCACAAGTATCCTCGCTACAGCGATAAAATCGAGTTCAACGCATTTGTAGGTGCCGTCGGTCATTTTAGAAAATGGACCCTGGTTTCTGGTTTTGTTACAAAATAGTTACTCCAACAGTTGTCTACTATTACATACGGTCGCCACTGTTACGGGAACAAGTGAAACGGTCCGGTGCTATACTTGCACTGATTTACTATATGACGTTTTTACAAGCCCCGCGGTACGCGCAGGTACCTGCATATATATACTTAGAAAAACGACTATGCGAGAGGCGTGGTCACGTGACGTCACACGATCGCGCAGGCGAAGTGGTGTGACAGCTGTCGTGGAGGGGTTGGCTATAAAGACAGCAAAGCACTCCGCGAGCGGATTGTTCCCGTTGGAACCTTAAAAGCGTTCCAAACCCTCCAGAATCGCTTTATGCGTATTTGTACCGGATCCCCATGGTTCGTGCGAAACGTGGACCTCCATCAGAGATGTCCATATAGTTACTGCATTAATTCTTGCATCAATACATATCATTACTGATTACATTGGTAAAGAGTCTACCTACAGACTTGCGGGCTTTATTATCCTCCATATAACACGGTGGGTTTCATTCCACATCATATGAAATCGCGTTAAAAAATTATTCTCGTATAACGCGCTTGTACGGCCCCGAATGCGCATTATATATTATATTATATATTATAGAAGAATATTGTGAATTCGTTATAAGAGCACCGTGTTATAGGGGAGATAACAGTATACACACGTAGATACAGACAGACATAGAGGAGATCGTAGCATAGTCAATGGCCGGCATTTGAGCATTTGAGTCGATCGCTAGGTCAAGTAGCTCTTACCGTGGTCGGGCGATAGATGGGTGACCAATTCTAACATTCGCTTACAATTTCCGGCCTCCTCCGTGTTTCGGAGGTCACGTTAAACTGTGGGTCCCGATTAATGTCACTGAGTGATATCATTCGTAAGATGTGTAGAGATTTTGGGGTTTTCGGGGATGACGTCAGACGGGAGTTGGTGATCTTAGCTGGCCCTACAGCCAGATCCTCTATAATTTAAGCAGACCCTGGGATAACTAGGTAGAAGAAGAAATCTTTATAACATTAGCTTAGATAACGCAGTAATCATATAGTAATGGAGTACAGTGACGTGATACGCGAGATTATGACGTCATCTCGAAAGTTCATTCAAGCGGTGTTCACCGATAACGCGTGTGTAAACACACGTGTGGACAATTGGTCGAGCTTTAGAAATTTAGCAAATTTGGCATGCCAATCTTAGTTAGCCAAAGGGTTAAATATAATTCGTGGAATCAAGTATTATTTGGCGGAGATCAAAGTCAAATTAAGTGACTTTGCACTTTAGAGCGGATGAAATCAATTTATTTTTAACGGTAATTTAAGAAACTCTTATTATCTTTTACTGTCCTTAAACATTGTTTGAGTTACATAGGTTTGTGAAATAGTCACTGGTCAATAGCGACCATTCTATTTTTTTTAGGGTTCCCTAGTCCTACAATGAACCCTTATAGTTTCGCTCTGTCCGTCCGTCCGTCTGTCTACTTCCTAGGATTTATAAACTGTTAAATAAAGAAACTTTTCTTGTTGGTAGGGCATCCTAAAAACTCATTAGGAAAATTATTTTGAGCGAAAGCGGACAATAACTGTTAAAGTTATTTTAGAAACACCTTTATCTCGGGTAAGATACGGAACTCTACCTGACCACTTTTGATTTCATTAGTAATGTCTCCGTATGAGTTAAAGATTTTTGTCCTTAGAAGAATCAGTGAAAAGTATCCCCGCGAAGTCCCTCTTCAATCTTTTAAAAGACTATGACTTCCCGAGAATTACTTCAGTTTTTATTTAATATATTAGAAACGATGTATAACATCGAAAGAGGATAATAAATAAATAATAAAGTTAAATATTTAATGCAACCATTTGTGCAGATATAGTCACAGACTGTGTTTAGTCGCTATTGGCATCTCTCACAGGATTACAGCAAGTCTTCTTGACAATAATTAACAATAGAACTACTCAAGGAAATTATATTAAAATAGGTATTTTATTTATGTTAAAACTTAGGGTCCCAGTTATTTTTAAGAAAAACTTTTGTAAAGTTACTAAATAAATTTTTAAAATTCAAATTGTTGAATCGAACTATATTAATCAAAGAGGAAAATAAATGTACAAAGATATTATCAGTATAGGAATAAGCAATTACAAAGAGTGGTAATACAGAATTATTGTTCTTGAAGGGTAGGAGCGTACCTACAATATTTAACTTTTTTGTAAATTCTCACTTGGCTGTTACTTTTTCTAACTTCTTCCTAGTGCGTCTTGTCAAAATCTGTATTTAATAAATATCACTTGACTTTTGTATTTTCCGCTCCGGAGCTGGCGAAGGACACTTCGATTAAACTGTGCACAATTAATTAGCAGTAGACACTAGACATTGCATTTATACTATACTAGCTGTGTCCCGCGAGTTCGTCCGAGTAAAATTAAACTTACAAGAGCCTTCAGACCTCTTTTATCTGAGCCTGTCGAAACATCCTTTTTAGACAGATGTCAACTGAATATAAACTACCTCCTTGCATGAGAAACTAAACTAATTTGCTTTAATCGAAGCCCCGGGTGGTGCTTCCGATCGAGAGTCGGTACTCCGCGGGTGCCTCCTGTGAGACCGAGTCCGCGGATACCGTGTGTGGAGGAGTTGGGGACAACATAGATAAAGTAATTTAGCAAAGCCTTGCAGCCTTTGCATGCAGTTTTTAAAAATAAGCCTTAATATCCCACAGCTGGGAAAGCGTCTCCCTCCCTCCTCTCCTAGGCCACTCGCCTTTATCCTGAGCCATCCCAATACATATCTATAACCTAATACAATGCATACAGTAATAACAATACATTTACATGGACCTGACATAGTGAAAGTGTCTTCTTTGTAACATCAGCTCTCTGCCCGTGATAGTCCTGTAGAAATATGTGCAGCCATTACGGAAATTAGCCGTAATAAATAAACAGACACAAAAATGTTTTAATTACTGTGTTTTATCATAGGTATATGTAGAATACATATAGTTATATGCAAATGCACATAACTTTACTGAATAGTAAAAGAGTTTTACTTCGTCATTTACGTAGTTTAACATAGGTATTATCTATGACTGTAGATGTAAATAGATAGATTATAGCAATATCTGGGAACGTGCGACTGCTTTGCTTGTAGCGACCACTAATTGAACGAGCTGTGCTCAAAGCGCCGTCAGTTGAAATGCCATCTTTGATGTATCTCGTCTTAATCAATTATATATACACTAATTTTATATGAATTAACATGATATCTAGTTGGTAGCATTGAGCTAAATCAACCTATTTCTGTTGTGGCAATATTGCAGTGGTTTTATCTTGCCTTCTGTACTAGACTTAGGGTTTAATAGACCTTGTTGGGATTGGGAATGGATGAGACGTTTGCCCAATAAGTTCGGGATTTGAACTAAGTGCCACACTTACGTAATTCGGCCACTGAACCCGTTGGGCGTACGAGCGTAGAGTGCCTACGAAAAATTGCCACGTTGACGAAGGCATTGCCTCTTAATAAATGCACTTATTTTTCAACAGAAATCCGAAACTCATTAGCGTTAGGCGTGATGTTTTTAGTTAATTGTTTTTGGCAGTATGATTGATTGCCAAGTCCTCCTTAGACATTGATCGCGGGTAAGGCGTCTTTGGCCTATTTAGGAAGTGAAAATAGACGACGTTTTCTTGTTTTTCTTTGCAAAGAGTAATTAAGTTTTTAGGGTTTTTTAGTCGCAAACTTTACTGTATTTTAATAATACTGCTGGCAATACTTAGTATGAGAATGTGGTTGATAGCCGATCCGTTCCCACCAGTTGCAATCATAAACGCACGTAGAGGAACGGAAGTTTGGCCTCGTCAGTTTTTGTGTGGTGTTCGGTCAAAATGAGAGCAAGAGGTAAATATACTTGAAAGCAATGACACGTTAGCCACTCGTACAAAACTCGTGTAACGTAGGATAATGTCCATTACATTAATATAAAAGAAGCGCAACAATATGTCACTGTCAGCAGCGCGAGTCGCGCGTAAGACAGCCAAGTGATTTCAGAGGCAGGATGGCCGCTACGTGCCCCGAATCCTGATTCCACCCCGTCACACCAAATACATTTAAATTTGCCGAAATTCAGAAGTACGTAAAACGGAAAACCCACAAAATATTATAATATTTTTTGTTGGGCAGCCTGTTTGTCTGTGCCATACGTCCTGAAGGGCACCGGTAAGCGACTAGACGACGCCATCTATTAAATTTAAATATAATTGGATTGTTTGTGTGTGATTTCCTAAGACCTAACCGAGGGAAAACGGGGAAAGGAAGATTTTCCGTATATATCTAGGATTACAGAACTGATCCCCACGACGAGGCACTACCAAACTACCTTTTCTCGAAATGCTTCATTGATTTTTTTATTTCGAGATATGATGCTAATAATCCATTACTTTTCATTTATACAATACAAAACAGCCACGCCATATTTTGACTAAGGCATAGAGCCAGTGAAGTTACGAAGTGTAGAGTAAGAGGCATGGCTCTAAAAGAGATCTGACAACTTATTGACAACTTATGGTCTCGTCGTGGCAACATCTTAAATGAAAATGTTTTTGTTGGGATTTTATATTTTACCAACAATGTTGAAATAAACAAAAAAAATTAATAAATACAGTAACTGTGACATTAACATTGGCCGTTCTCGCGTCATTATCTGTAATAGGTTGTGACGCTGCCTTCTCATATGTCATAGGGAAAAAGTTAATTGGGATTTACCAGCGACCGTTCCAACCTATTTCGAGAACACTAATCTTTGGGCGTATTAAAATTATTATCATCATCAGCCTTATGATCACAATTTCACACATTGATAGTTTGCTTATGGATTATATGATTCAGTAATTATTTTTTGTATTAAATAAAGCTGAATGTAAATCAATTGAAAAGCCAGACCTCAGATTTTCATCACCCGCAAGCTATATGAATTCACAACAAACAAAACAAACAAGAGAATTTCATAATGTCAATATTACACAATTCCTGCAATAGCGTAGAAGCCGAACATCAAACATCGAGAATTCAAAACAACAAATTCCGTTCGGCAGCTAAAGTGGGTTACGTAAACGCACACGAGGCGTGGTTCCCGTCATCAAACTGTCATTCCTCGCAACTCCCCCTTGGCTTTAGCTTCCATGAATCTACGTGTAAGATAAACATGAATGTGTTATGGCGTAGCATGTCGTCCTATTATTTGGAAATTAGTCAATTTCGATAATTTTTTTGTTTCCTATATTGCTATATTTCGTTGACTTGTTTCTAGCTATAAACAAATCTTTCATCGGTATCTGTCTTCTTTTGGCTCCCACGAACATTTTATAACGTAAAGTATAAATAAATATTGTCGTGGGCACGTGTTACACTGTTTATTTTAATTTTTTTGCGGATACCCGTGCTGTTTGTTTACATTGCAAATACTTCGCCGGGAATAAACCATGTTTACACTAAAAATAGGTTATTTTAATTTCCTCGAGAGATTAAATTTTCATAAGGTGCAGTGAATGTGTGAGTTATTCTATTAAGAAAATAATAAACAATTATTATAATATTTAAACGAGGGTAATTATTTTATTGCGTGTAAATTGTATTATACGATGTTATTTTCAACTAAATGAAGTCGGATCTTTTCGTATATATATTTCTAGCCCAATAAGTACCTTGAAATGACCCAATTTTACAATATTCTCAAAATATGAAAATCTTTTATAACTCTAAAGGGTCAAAATATTATGTCCAAGCACGTCGCAATTCAAAATTTTGTTAAAAACATTGAAAAAGGTCCTGGCAAATACTATACTACAAACCTAGAGTCTACAGTAATTGTTGCAATCGTTATTGAGTGGACAAATTATATTGCGCCTTTTATAACACCGAATACAAAAGCTATAATTTTCGTCGAGACATATGTACATGAACAATTTACAAGATATGGCTATATAATCGCGTTCAGAACATCTTTAACGTATTGAATAATAAGCTTATCAGCATAAACAGTAAGTTATCCGTAACCGTTTAAACGGTTACGGACTGGATAATTGGAAAATAAAAACCAGCCGGTCTCTTCTGGCGAACAAATAACGATCTTCGCATGGCCGTTTGTTTCGCTGTATCCAGATAAGCGTGCACAATCACCACTTATTCGGAGTCAAGGATAATAAAATAGAATAACGATCGATCGATGTCGACGATCGTAAGCCATAATGTACTTAATCTACAAACATAATTATACCTAAAATCGCTTGGCAATAAGGAGATAAAACATTCGATGAGTCTAAGTAGCAAAGTCATATTATGATAACAGAGCTACTCGTATGTACGAGCTTACAAAATATGATTATATGACCAGTTTATATGCAGTAGAAGTAGGCGCGAGGGGTATACCAGCAAAATCCCTGTACAACTTTCTGAAAGACTTTGTTTTGCAAAGAACTATCATGAGTTCTCTGTTAGATTCTTCTTCTTTCTAGTGATATCCAGATCTAGTTACTAGGATCTGTTTAATTAGCAAAAGATGTGGCTGTGGGGTGAATTAGGATGACCGACTACTGGAAATTGAAAATTCCGCTGTCATTAGGGTCACTGATGCGTTGCCGGCCTCTGAAAAAGATGGTTTATAAATATTGCAAACTTCAAAATTTGGCAAAGATGCAATTTATAGACATGAAAACGTGTTTATTGTGATGAAATTGCGGACACTTATTAGTCTAAAGTAATAAAAATAGGGCAATTGATTGGCCATCTACCAAAGATCATATAAATGTATTTGTATCAAAGTCTTTTTTCTGCGAAAGAGGACAAACAAATGTGTCTCAAATATTAACACCTAACAAAAGGAACTCTTTATAAATGGGCGCATAATATATTTGACGGCTCTATTGTGCACAGTTATTTCGCAAATGGGATGAAATTTTATTATACTCAATTTCACGCGCAACAGCTTCTACCGAATGACATCATTTTTATTTTTGAAACATATTGAACGTATTCCATCCATCCATTTCCATCACATGATTATTATGTAGACTAACCATGTTTTCACGAAAACTTCAGAATATTATATAACTTTTATCTTACTTTAAAAGTGTCCAAAAGTAATAGCACTAAGGCTTTCATAGCAGGGTTGGGGTGTTCCTTTGATAAAATTTTCTAAATTGGAGACTTGTGTATTGAAAATAATTTTAAAGTTGCTGACTTGGGTGACGTATCGGGGATTTAAAATGAAACTTTGGTGGTGCCCCGACTTATAAAAAATATGTTCGTGTCACGTTCTGAGAAGGGTCAAGGTTTATTAGGGCCAGCTAGTCAGTAAATAATTTTCATTATCCCATTAAAGATATATTGCTAATTAGGAACGGTGGCGTGCTGGCATATCTTTATGTAATCACTCATTTATATTATCTAAGATGAAGAAATTCTCATCTTATGCTGTAGCCAGACATATCTTCATTTCAATGGTCATGAAGAGTGGCCGGGGACTTTGTGAAACTTCACAAAGCTTCGTAGAAATTTACAGACTTCAAGGATAAAATATACAAACACTTTGAGCTATGTCTGGCTCCAATATTATATAAAATATGTATTTTTCTAATCTGTTTTTAAATGTCTAAAGATAAATATAAATTGTAAATTTGCTACAGATTGTATCAAGTTTTTTTGCAAGTTGAATAAATCTTATTCAGTGTCTAAATTAAGCGTTGATATGTTAAAATCTCTTAATCATGACCGTAAGCAAACACATTCATATTGAAGTGATGCCACCAGTACTATAATTCATTCCTAGACACTAAATTAATAAAATTAAAATAAGCGCAAAAATATTTAAATTAAAAACCCCGTTTTATTATGAAAGTCGGTGAAATAACTACTGAAAACAATAAAGAATATTGAGACATAGCTGTTAGTGAAACACCTCCATCCGTGCCACGTTGCTTTACTTTCATTAGCTTTTAAAAACTTATTAACTTTTTAATTAATGGCGGAGCGACGACGTGGTTTTATAGACTGTCTAATATTCGCGCTGTTAGTGTAATATATTATGTTTTAGTTAGTTTCATATTATTAACCGACTTTCAAAAAGAGAAAGTTCAGGTGATTTGTACAAGGACAATAGGCATAGTTTGGCGAGACCATATTCTTTTATAAGATCGACGTTAAATACTTTTTAATTTTAAAGTAATTCCGCTGTATATCTTTTATATATAAAAATCGACTGTATATGCTAATTTCACCCTACTCCTCATAAACCGCTCTACCGATTTTGATATAACTTTGTGAGTATATTCCAAGGGTTTTGTAGATACTTTGCAGAGAAATTAGACCCGGTAGGTGGCGCTGCTGTCGTTTTTTAAGGGAAATTGGGTATGATTTTCGCTATAGCTTAAAAATGGCTGGAACTATTTGACTCCTATCTGTTATGTATTACTCGAATTATTTCTCGGAAGGTTTACGAAAGAAAAGAAAGAACAAATTAAAAGAATATAAAAAAAAATAGTCTCTCTTCAGATTAGTCGCTTTACGGTCACTTCGTAATACTTTGAATAGATTCGCATTCATTTGACCACGAAACGGAGAAGACAACATCGGCCAGGGCCACTAGTATAATGTATTAAAAAAAAAAAAAACAACTAAAAGCGAGGTGCAGGCAACCACATCTAGTCCCAACTGGAGATGTTCCTTTTTACGAGATTCAAAACAGACAAGACACACGTTAAAATATACATGTGTACAAGATGTCTGCACTGGTCGCTGTTTGATACAAGAATGATCGCGAGCACGCTGAGCGGCTATATTTATACCGTTTTATGACGTGTCGCCAACATATGTTTCAGTTTTGACACACCATTGAAGCTTACTCCAGCATAACGCAAAAAATGTGTGTGTCGTCTCCCACTCCTTGCAGAACGCGTAAAGCCTAATTTTTGACTTTACTCCCCATAAATTTCCATATGAAAATCGACGCTTAAGGAAACCCCAAAGAGTTAAAAAACGCGAATTCTCGTACACTGTCTTTTTAACAACAAGGAAGTATCGTGAACTGGGACGACCGCTAATCATTGTTTGAAATACATCTTAGCGATAAGCTAAACAAGCGGAGGATCGGCCATTATTCATAACCATAACCGCTTTAAGCCTGTCCGCGTCGGTAAATGACCTCTGACGTCACAATGCGCTAACCGAAGTCAATTTAGGTATTCCAATACTTAAATAACGAAGTGCCTGGGTGCTTTTTTATATGGAAAAGCTGTCAGACATTTTATTAAAGTACAAGGTAGTAAAGTACAAGGTACGCATAGACTTCGACAGAACTTTTATGGAAAGGGGGTAGGTAGGCCTTTGCTCTACAGTCGAAAAAAAGAGGCTCTAAATGAATAATAATAATACAAGGTTTATAGACAAGCACCTTAATTAGAGATAACCTTACGCTTGTAGCCTTTTTGGGCTGCAGCCGAATTGTGCCGGCGCGTCCAGGTACCAGTACCACAATCTCACATAAGATTAGTGTGAAGTGGCGGCAATGCTGTCTCGTGAAGTGGTGGTATTGTTGTCGCGTTTCGTTCCGTTTGTGAGTTCCCGGTGGCCTAAACTCCTCCTTCAAGGCCGGCAGTACATCTGCCACTAGTGGTCAAGATGTCCATGAGCGTCCGTGGTCACTTATGTGAACAAACAACCTCTACAATCTCACGACAAACATCACTCCTTGACATTAATCGGGACCCACTGCTTAACATGCCTTCCGAGAAAAAGAGGTCGGATATTTGAAAAGTCTTAGAATGGGTCACCCATCTATCATCCAGCCGCGGTAAGAATTGCTTATATAAATTTAGGATTTGACTCTTGGCCCATTCATTCTGACCATTTTACATAAATTTTATATTTATAACCCCAATGATCCGGTCATGTTGTACATAACGTATGGAGCCCCGGAACCCCCACAACTTCTACAGTCTCATGACTAATAGCTTCTGATATAACTCAGTGACATTAATTGCGACCCACTGTTTTATATGCCTTCTGGAACACGTAGTAGGTCTGATTTTTTAAAAACGTCGCCCTTTACCTGGTCGTGTAAAGAACAGCTTTACCCTATAGATTGCACAAATACCAGCCATTTATAACGTTACGACCACCTTGTTATCACCCTATTCAAGCTTTTTTTTTAAAGCTTGGGTTATGAGTGGTCACAGCGATAGACCAGCGGTGACCAGGTTTGTACCCAGCCCGATATGGAGTTTAGTCCATCCAGATTTGCTCAAATCTTTATAAAACTCTCCCATTGGCAGCTGCTTCTCTTATAATAAAAATTCCACTTAGTATAGAAGTTCTATAAGTAAATTCGTTTCGTTCCTTTTGTGACAGTTCTCGCTGGTCTAAACCGCTCTTTAAAGGCCGGCAAAGCATCTGCGATGTCGTCTCGTTGTGCAGATATCCATGGGTGTCGATAGTCACTTAGGTAAACTTCCTGCCCGTTTGCCCCTTGTAACATAACAACAATCATGGGCATAGTTCTTTCGTTGACGATACAAGTTGAAGCACTAAATTACAATAAAGCTAGTAAAATGTATTGTCTGAACTTATGAGTGAGTTAAGATCACAATTATTGTAATGTCGAAGACAGAAATAGCTGAAAGTGTTTGTATATATTTGTATATGAAGAATACAAAGTTCTTCAAAACTTTGCGCAGCTACACAAAGTCCCCGGCCAAACTACATGATCATTGAAATGATCATTCAAATAAAGCTATGTCTGGCACCGGCATAATAGCAGTCTACCTTAGCAATAAGTGTATGTATGCAGGATGATATAAATTATAGGGATAAAGATATACAGTCCTTGATCTATGAGAGACATCTACTAGAGCAAAAACACATAGATATGGATAGAAATTTTCTAAACAAATGGCCCAAGGTTATTTATTTTACAAGTGTGTGCAGACAGAAGACTTTGTCCTACTAAAATTATAAACGCGAAAGTTTGCACAAGTGGATGTACGGATGTCTGGATTTATATTTAACGCTCATTCACTGATAAACTACTGAATGGATTTTAATAAAACATTACAATAATATAGCTTATACATCGGAATAACACATTGGCTATAAATTATAAAGATATTGTGTAAATTGTCCAAAATATAAGCACAAATGTCAAGATAGTATGAGAAAATTGCCAGCTATTCTGGCGTGTGTTGCAAAACCGTTAGTGGTTCACGTATATAGTGTAAGGGAGAAGGGGAAAAGGGGTAAAGGGTTAGGGGTGGAATGTAGTCAATAGTAACCCAACGTTCAGGCAGGACGCCGTCTGCCGGGCCGCTAGTATTAATTATTAAAATATAGGGCATCAATCATGTCGCAACTCGCAACCCCGGAATCCCCACAATCTCACGTCTAATATCACTCAGCGACATTACTCAGGACCCACTGTTTTACCTGCCTTCCGAAAAACGGAGGACGTTGGATATTTGAAGACTAGTATTAGAACGGGTCACCCATCCAATGTCCGACCGTGGCGAGAACAGCTAAACCTAGCGATCGTCTCAAATGTCGGCCGCTGACCTAAGCTACGACCCCCTCAGGATGCCAGCAAAGTCGTCTATGACATTTGGTAGGATTATTTCATTTACGTTACGCCCATACAAACAATTACCTCAGGATACCAGCAAAGTCGTCTATGACATTTGGTAGGATTATTTCATTTACGTAACGCTCTAACGTATATAAATCTGAATAAGGTTAATTGGCATTTCCTTCATACACTATATATATGTGTAACTCTAACGGTTTTCGCAGCACACGTCAGAATAGCTCGCAAGTGGCAGAATTTTCTCCTAAATACTTGACATTTGTCGTTATAGTCAGGACAATTTACACACTATCTTTATAAATACAGCCTATATGTTATTTTGATGTATAAACTATATTGTTGTAAAGTTTTATCAAAATCCATTCAGTAGTTTTACCTGAAAGAGCGTCAAATATACAGGAACTCGAAACTATCATATATTATTAATTAGAATAATTGTACAAATTTTGTAGTCATATACCAGATGTCTCATCCAGTATTTAGTATTCTTCAGTCCGCATTGACCGATGCGAGGCCCACCGCTAGTGCTGCGTCACTGTTGTCCGAGTTATCCGTAGCACAGACCTAAATAAACATAGATATGGCAGACAATAAATCTTAAACCGATTTTATTACTATAATTTCATGTCTTTGTCGTTGCTACTTGTGACGGACCATTTGGCAATAGATTTGCACGATTGTTTTTATAAAAATGCTATAAATTTTCTGTCCAATTAGAGGGGCACTTCTTCCATTTCCTATTATTAAGATCTATTTACTACAGACTCTAAGCAGTCGCTACCCACTGGGAGTTTTTATGTTAGTACTGTTACAAACAAGCATACACACTGCCTTATGGCCAGTTCTTTATAGATTTTTACAAATACCATTCAGTCAGTATTAGGCAGTTGCGCATTACCGACTGTGAGATATACGGTTCCCCAAAGAGCAAGATGCTATAGCATCTACCGAAATAGTATATTTTGTATATTGTCTTTAGGAAGAGACTTCTTCAGTTGAGAAACTACCTAGTAATTACGGAGATCGCAGTGTGTAATATATTAATTATTAACTGTCAATTTCCAAAGATAGTTTTTAATGTATAATGTATATCTATCTAAAGACTCTCGCAATTCTTGGCAGGCGAAGTCGCGGGAAACAGCTAGTTATTCATAGTAAAGATCGCTGGCTGCTTGAAATACGCCCACCAACCTTTTTTGCTTACAACGACATATATTGTTCTAATCACACAGAAATAAAATTTGACAATAAATATAGCAAACGGTTGCCACGATTACGCTTAGAGATTATCGAATACAAGTGCGTGTGAATAGTATAAATTAGCTGCCATTGGTGTGCGTGTTTTATCTTAATAATTTAATATATTAATATTGCAAATTATAAAAACCAGTAGTTCCTAAAATTTGCGCGTTCAAGTAAACCAACAAAGAAGATTATATATTAGTATAGATATGTTTCCACATGCCATGCATATAATTTAATCCTTTTTGAGACATATTAAAACAACACTTGACACAAAATTTGCCTTATTATTTGTTACAGTAATTATTTAATTATGATGTAATATCATTAAAAAATGCTTTGATTAATTTTGTCCTCAATGTTCTCACGCTGTCATTAAATATGTCAATATTATATTTTATTATTGAATTCCTTCCTATTTCTTTAAAAGTTCTGCTAATGGCACATTGGTAGTCCTTTATATAGAAATCTAAATCTTAGAATAACAATTATTTTATATAAAATAGGAACTTTAAATTAATACTTTGATAAGAGAGCAGATCCCATCAACAAACTGTCGATGCAGTTTGACGGGATTGATGTATAAGGTATTGTAAAGTTATTGTTGGAATAAATAAAAAAAATAAAATAAAAATATTTAAGTTATTATAATTTTACACGTTCGTAAGAGACAGACGTTTTTTTGAAGTCGCCTCTATCAGATTCCTAGCTCTGTAGCACCCACATCGCCCGTTGAGAACCGATTGCGGCTATACAATAGCAATTATTGTCGATACGCTCTTCGTGAAAGGAGCGGTGGCTTGCTGAAGACACATATGATTGATAATGAGGAGTTATTGTCACTTGCTGTCCGGCCTACTGAGAAGTGCCTCGGAGACGGAACATGCTTTAACGCTGGTAAGTTTCGAACTCTTTTTAATCTTCTTTTTTAGAAGAATATCTATACTCTATACTAATATATAAAGCTGACGAGTTTGTTTCTTTACTTAAACGCGCTTATCTCAGGAACTACTGGTCCGATTTGAAAAATTCTTTCAGTATTAGATAGCCCATTTATTGTGGAAGGCTGTAGGCGACATATACGCTAAAATTGAATCCATTTTTTACCTAATTTTACGCGGACGAAATCGAGACTGCACCTTTTCGCTCTTAACTATTTCTCCTACACTCAAGGGTAACTGGTAAAGTTCTCTTTTAGGGATAATAAGTTCATCGGTTTTATCATTGATTTTCTTATTGGTTGTTATATATTTTCTTATTGCTACATGAATAAATAAGAAGTACAGATATTAATTTATTCTTTTTATCATCAAACAGGTGATGTACGTGCCAACATGCATCCATGGTTGACTAGCTTCCACTCTCTATGGGTGAGGGAACACAACCGTGTGGCCAGGACCTTAGCAGCTCTGAACCCTGGCTGGAACTCTGACAAGTTATACCATGAGGCCAGGAGGATTGTTGTAGCCGAATTGCAGCATATTAGCTACAGACATTGGCTGCCAGCACTGACTGGTGAGTTCTATTAATATTTTGAAATAGTAATATTATAGTGGTCGGAATTTGAGCTGATCGCTAGGTTAAGCAGTTTTTACTAAAGTCAGACGATAGATGGGTGACCTATTCTAAGTCTTGTTTTCAACTATCCGACCTCCTATGTCTTTCAGAAGGTTCGTAAAATAGAGTCCCGATTAATGTCATGTGAGAATGAGATAGTGGGGGTTTCGGGGATGACGTCTGACGGCAATCGGTCATCTTAACTTGCCCCACAGCCAAATCCTCGGCAATTTTAGAAGAACTTGGTACTAGATAACGTTAGGTACAAGAAAGAAGAAGAAAGAAAGAAGAAGAAGATATTTGGCCTTAGTTATAACAATATTATTTATAATGAAAAACACGCTGATGCACATTTTTGTCCTGTCCTAAATATTATAAAGTTAAATTAAAAAATATATAAAATGGTTCCCGTTCAAACATAACTAGCATATCTACAAAATGTTACGATTATAATGAAATTTGCAGATTTTTATTGTTTTATGACGCATTGAACTTATATTTAAAAGTAAGTCCAAATGGTTTGTAGAAAATTCTTCAGCTAATTTTTATTCCTCATTAATCATATACGATTTTATGCTGTTATTTTGCTTACAAATAGGAAAAACATGCATCTGATCAATTGAAATAATTAACTTGTAAAAAGTCCCTTTGAGTGACTAACGATAGTTCACTCACTTGTACCGTGATCAGGACATGAAAAGCATGTGATTCTTAAGGCAGGCGTCCACATATCTGTATCGTACGCATTGGACGTATCGTATTAAACGGATTTGTTTACAACGCGTCCACACTATCAGCAGCCATCGGATTGCCGATGCCACTCTATTGAGATTCCTTTATCGGCACGCATCGCAGCATCGGCATAGCCGACGGGTAGATTGGTGCGATCGATACGATGCGGATAAGTGGACGCACTTGTATAGCTTTCAATACAAAGAATACTACGATCCCTTTGATACGGTGCGTCCCCTCCGTACGATGCGGACATGTGGACGCCTGCCTTTAAACGTCGTAAATTTATGTAGTTAGGTACTTACCTACCGCTTGTTTACAATATTTCTTATTTGTATCCTTGTTTATGTGGACTTTGTTATCCCATGAAATATTTATAAACGATGCAATTATATTTAATGGAACTTATCCCATAGCATAATAGTCTTAACTCTTAAGATTTTATATCCTTTCGAAAATCTACAAAAATCTAGCAAGCCAAGTAATTGCACAAAGATACACCCGCACCCATATTACCCTAAGCTTGCATTTCCGTGAATTGAGATCGATACACAGATTTCCATCTACGTATGAAGCTCCTGAGCGGATTTTCCAAATCCTGCGCTTAGACAAAACTCCGCTTGGCTGACTCACTCAAACGATTACAGCGGAGCTGGGACTGGCTTCATATCGCCACTGTTTTAGCTTTATTTGATCATGGCTAGAGCTCTACTGCCTTCGTGGCTTGACGGTTGGAAAGTGTGAAATTCAACGAACTGAGAATTTTCCAAAAGAAAAACAATGTTCTTAACAATTATTCTGTTAAGCGAGGAACGACTCCGAAAGGAGTATAATTAAAAAAAAATACGATTTGTTCCTTATAGCTTTGTAGAAAATGGGGGTACCACTAATATATTGGAAGATCTAATTAAAGTCGTCCATATGAAATTCATTTTTTTTGTCAATTCAATCTTTTTTTTGTTTTGCAAATGTAGGTTTTCCAAGGTCATAAAATACAATAAAATTTCTTACAAAGAAGTAAAAAAAATAATTAATCTTAATCTATAAATACTATTAATAATATTCAATACTATATAAATTTCATATCGTCAAAATTATATCAAAAAAACTAAATGTTCTTTTTCCTGAGGGCCTTGGGACGGGATATTTAGGTAGACCCACTTCGAATCGAGTTAAAATCTAGAAGAAGAAGACTTACATAAAACTATACGACACTGTACAATACTATACTATTATTACATACACCACTGTACAATACTATACTATAATTACAGACACCACAAGTCACAGAAGTATTAACTTCAAGATTCATCTTTCCAATAGGCGTCCTTTCAACATTCATTCGGCCATCACTCATACTCTCAACACTCAGCTTCTCACCGCTCTTTCTCACAACAGTGATCCACAAAAGCAACCTCTGCACTCAACACTCGAGATATACATACATATTCAATGCGTTAATAATAATAGAAAAAAATCATATCATCAAAATATCATGATATACTGATGATATCATTTTGGGTAATGGGGTAAGAAAACTCAATGTCCTTTTTCATGAAGGACTTGGGACGGGACATTTAGGTGCACCGACATCAAGTCAATCTAAAGTAGTGCAGTCTCATCTCATGAGTTAGGATAGGCGAGTCCCATCGGTCCGCCAATAAGAGCAGGATAGCGTTTGGGCTGCCCCAAACCCGCTGTAGTAAAGAGGCAGATCGCTAACGCATGATTGAGGCAATACCATTTGCGCGAACCCAGTAAGCATAGCGGAGGCGCTGCAATAACGTGGCAGCCCCATCAATACCATAAATGCATTGTTGATTGTTGACACGTAGATCGCTGTATGACTCTGCTTATATTTGACACAAAGAGCGCAAGCTTAAAATAAAATCGATATAATAACTTTGAGTAAAGGTTAACATTGAAACGTTGCAATTCCAAAATTTGCAATAGTGCAAACACAATATTTGCAATATCAGATGAACTAAAGGTACCATTCGCAACACTTGGCATACAAGCGAGGTGAAATTTGGAACGGTGCGGAGAAAATACGTTCCGATCAGATATATAGTTGCAGCTGTCGAGAGATGCAGGCGTTATACAATATTTGTAAGCGACAGGTGAATATCGAGTGCCGCAGACCACGCGTCAATGTATGAGAGATTGCATTGCGAATATTTCATCTTGATATTTACATATCAAAGTGTTTGTGCGACGGTGCAAAAAGTAA
The DNA here is from genome assembly GCA_024363005.1 of Charaxes varanes. Taxonomy (NCBI): domain Eukaryota; kingdom Metazoa; phylum Arthropoda; class Insecta; order Lepidoptera; family Nymphalidae; genus Charaxes; species Charaxes varanes. The sequence goes on from JANCMC010045079.1 coordinate 18,888, forward strand.
ATAGGATGTCGGCGCCGTTGATAAGAATTTCGCAATTCGTACGGAAATGAGAGTGACAGACAGAATGGAACACTTTACTGTACATCTAGTTAGTATACTGTATGTCTAGTTCTAAGATTTTTTTTTATGCAAGCTGTAACCAAAACAACAAGTCACAGACGTCCCTCTCATTACACTGCTCCTGCTTTACTGAGCATAAAGCCTTAGCACTGAGCGTATTTAGTCTCAACTGATGTGAGCGGGGGAAGGCGCTCCACTGACATTCCACAGCCTTGCTTATTCGTGCTAAGTTCTTTCCTTTAAGTTGCGTATTATATAATTATTAAAAAATTAGTCCAGTGTTTAGTTTAATGCTTGTATTATGTATTTGTGATGTTGTTTATTTTCTCACGATGTTTGTATAAACACTGTTTCATTCTTTTGTTTTTCTTTCTAGACTTCAAAGTATTATTTTTAGTATCTTAAGGTAAGAAATCTAGGGTAATATCTTCAGGAAGTCGTATATCCAACTGCTTAACAAGATTTATCGAGCGTCGCGAAATTTCTTTTATGTAAATATAGTCCATTCTTAATCTTGGTATCTCCAACTTTTATAATACTAGTTGTTCCCCGCGAATCTGTCCGCATAATTGTATGTGCCCATAGACCTCTTTAGTCTGGAATCCCTATCGCGAAGTTCTTTCTTGGCGGACGCCTACAGCTATAAACTGCCTCCCTACGGAATTTCATCTTTGTATGTACCGCGTTTTTTGAGATTTCGTGTTAGGTGACCTTTCGCTTTTATATATAATAGATATCGCCGGCTGGTCAAAATTCACCCACAAACCTTTTTGCGTACGACATATATTCTTCTAGTCACAGAAAAATACATCTTGTCAATTAATGTAACACAGTTGTCACGATTATGCTTTGACATCAATACATGTGTGTGTAAAGGAGTGTATCAGAGCCTCAATAGCTCAATAGTATAAGGTATGGACTGAAATCCGCAAGGTACCCGGTACAAACCCCACTGCCGTTGGGGTATTGTCGCATCCACTCCTAATCCAAGCTTTTAATTTAAGCTTAGTAGGAGGGGAAAAGGGAATATTAGACATACCTAAAAAGTATTCCTAATATTATTTTTAAAAATAAAATAAAAAAATATTATATGTCGGCGATAGGAAAGTTAATGGAAATTGACAACGTTCTGGCTAAATGCAAATAAAAACAGTTTTACCTTAAACATATATGAAACAATGTTAGCGGAGATGAGCCTAGTGGTTGTCTATTATTTCTTTTTTACGTTATAAAGGGGCAAAGGAGCAGGCGGTTCACCTAAGTGACTACCGACGACCATGTACATCAGAACCTCCAGGAGACTAGCAGATGGGTTCCCAGCCTTTAATGACGAGTTTAGGCCACCGGGAAGTCTCACAAACCGAACGAAACGCGAGCTCAATATAATCACTTAACGTGACAGCATTGCGTTCATTTCACGCCGATCTTATATGAGAGAGAGATCCTGATGCTCCATTGACTTTTTCCTTAAATGGGCTGTTTGAATGCTTTATAAAACAGATGTGACAGCAAATGCAAAAATGTAATGACCGCAACATTGATGAACATGATTATATGTTTATTGGTTTAAGGGGTATAGAAGCAATATGATAAGAACGTGAGTAAATCGGGGAAATACAAGTCAAAGGAATAAAACTTTATCGCTCGAAAAGATAACAGTACTTCAGGACTGCTTTGTTTCGATTGCTTTAATCTTGCTGAATGATGTATCGTACGGCGAAAACACTTGAGACTTATAGTTATTGGGAACGGCAACGTAATTTTCAAAGATTTCCTTATCTTGTTAATACTTATATCTATAAGGAACCCTTATAGTTTCGCTTTGTACGTCCGTCTGCCCACCCGAAAGTTGATTACCCTTAGGATTCCCACACTATTATGCCAGAGTCAGATATATGAATGATGTTTTTGAACTTATCAATCAATCATTCACCATTTCAACTGTTACAGATGATGGATGCAGTCTGTATTTTAGCGACACTTTTGTTTGTGGCTGTGCTACCCAATCCTGGATTGATACGAACGGCCATACGCAGATCAGATATACTCCGAGAGAACTGGTTGGTTATGACTGTTCTGCCGTTTGGCCCTTTTGTCGGCAAGCCTGTCTTACTATGCTTTATCGTGCACCTTGGCAACTTGGTGAATTAATGCCCGCATCGGTCCCTGTTGGCCGCAAGCTTCTCCCATTTGCCATGACCCATATTAAAGAAAGACAGGTCATCGAGGCAACCGAGACAGGTCACGTTGTAGCGGATACCAAGCGAAACATAGACCGGCCGTTGCTCTGCTTTAAGGACTACATCAAACGTGACCTGAACATATACGATTTAGGAATCTTTAAAAAAAGTGCTTATTAATTTACCAAACACCTGCAACGCATCTGTGAGCCTTCAGATATGTAAGCAGTAGCCATTTAAAAGGTAACCGTCTATTTATTTGTCGTAAAATAGTATATATATTACAGGGCATAGGGGCAAAGATGCACTATAGAACAAGTCTGGCATCTAGATACCTTTCCCACAAACAATGTGGGATTCTCTGGCACAGCTGCAGATCGATTTTTAGATAATGCAACAGTGAACTTTAACGTTTTATAAATAGAGCTGAAAATTGCATTTTCACGCGGAAAATCATAAATTACGCCTGGTATGAACTTTGAAACATACACCGTTTTCATAAAGTTTAGTATACAATATACGACATCATTAGTAAAATCTGTAGCTCTACCTTTTTTGTTTTCGTAGACATATTTAAATGAATGTTTTTATATGAATAATTCTCTTTTTCTTGAAATAATAAGCTCTAGAAGAGTAACAGAAGTATATTACAGGAACAATACTCAAATCAAAAATTTAAAATACAAACCGAAGTGTTTTTAAGAATTCCAGACTCCCTGTAGCCTCATAAAAGCTTGTGCTAACAGTATGTGCGACATGCATTTAGAACAACTTGAAGCAAAACGCCAAATGCAAAAAGCAAGGTCTAAGTTCTTTTACACTTATATGGATGATAGCAGCGGTCAGCTTTTCTGCAGATCGTGCAACCGAACTTTCAAGACCAAGTTTGGTTACGCTAGTCATATTCGTGCACATTCTAGACATTAAAGCTAAGGTATCGCTATTGACGGACTCGTCATGGAGGATCATCATCATGTGCGACAACAGTCTAATGAGTAATGGAATTATGGGTTTAAGTCCAATGTTTAAAAATAACATCAATTGTATTACAGGTGATTTTGCGTATAAATTAACTACGAGGGGACTCCAATGTATTCTCGGTAAAGGCATGAATTAACAGGCGGAAGATTCTGAATAATTTCATTACGTCTGATATCATCTGAATTCACTTATTTGTCCGGGAAAGTTACTTTCCGATTCCCTATAAAAATATTTTGCACTGGTCTCGAAAATGCTAGTTTCAAATCTCCATTGTCAAAAATGCTCGCTTTTTAAAGATTATAGAACAGAATGTAATCACTAGGGGCCAGGTCCACGCCATAGAGTGGATGATTGATTTGTTCAAATCTGCAACCCAACACATCAGCCTTGGCAGTGCACGCCTAGTGAACTGGCGCGTTTTCGTGAAGAAGCAAAGACACCTGTGGCCTTTTACGGCTTTTCTGCTAATATTCACGGTCATATTCGAGTAAAAATTCTCAACGATTTTGAGGTTTTATTTAGTAGCGGCACCATCTAGCCCATTAGCAGAAGGGTCGTCTTCAATACTCTCTATACCCCGTTTGAATTCACTTAACCACTTCTGAATTGTAGACAATGAAGGAGCAGAATCTTGGTAATCAGCCACGATTTCGTCATGAATTACTTTTCTAGTCGTTCTCGTTTTGTGAGGACTTTTATCAGAACGCGACTCTCAATTTTATGGACATTGTCCTCTCAGTCATCTTCAATAGTAATGGTGACAAATAAATGAAATTTTGTGTTTATATCCTTAAAGAGCAGTATAAAACTGATGTTATAATTTAATTGCAGTCATAATTAGTATTATCCTGATACCGAGAATAAATTGAACGCACCTCGTATGGTAGTAAATACATTCTTACTTGTCTGGTTCTCATAACTAAAATATTCAACTGTAACTTCACAAGCATGTCGACAGTGGTGCCCTACATTTAAAGTATAGCTTTGGGTTGATAAGTTACAAAGTAGGTATCTAATAATTGTCGGTCCAAACAAAACTTTAATTATGGTTATAAATATTATTTAATTGGCAGGCGATTGTAAACACTGTTTGGTTATCGAACAATAAACAGGACGTAATTTAACCTTGTTTCTTTTAGGTCGTCTATTTGTAGATGAACAAATATTCCGTCTCAGTTTTGATAAATAATGGCTTGACCACGACCTTAGCTGGTGTTAAGGGACGAGGTGGCACGCTTACTTGGAAATCGAGATTATGACAGAACTGTCTTTCACATGAGCTGCGACCGGCATTTTGCCAGACGAATGATTGCTTGGACTGCCTTGGTACTAAACCGTGATAACGCTGGGAAGAAGAAGACAAGAAAGGTCGAAATAAGTATCCAGGTACCTAGTGTCTAAGTCTTTCCTTCAGAGAAATCTAGACCATTGGGTCACACGTGTAAAATTTATCGCTTGTTAGTCATGCACTCACATGAATTCGGCTAAAATTTATCTAAGTAACACTAAAATACGAAAGTGTCTAAGAGATAAGTTTTGATTAATAGTCACTATTTGCCTACAGGTAATTGCGAGGAAGAACTAAAGATTAGCAGAGTCAGTTGTCATGTGGCATACGCTGATGACGGTATTAGGTGTCATCAAGTGACATTATGTTGAATGCGGATCACTCAATAAGCATTTAAATGTGTGTAATGAATGTAGATATCTCCATAATTGCCAACATTTGTAAAGTTAGTAAATAAATTACGCTTTAATGCTCCATGTATCCTTGGCCTTACCTAACATCTAGTAGCTTTCACAATATATAAAGGTGTGCGCTGCACGTTGCGCTGACGTCTAGAATGTTATGTAAGACGCCTCCGTTGTTAGTATTTACGTTCCGATCGACGTTCGACCTTATCTCTCTTCGTTTATCACATCTCCTTTATATAGAATCACGAATAGATAGGCGTTTTGATTTATTTTTGGTTGATCATATTGGTTGAGTGCAGACGAGAAACCTGTTTATACATAAATATTGTTTTTAGACAAATAGTTATGATTCAGTGTAACTAATATTCTATTTTTCCTGCAGCGCGGCGTACAGTTTGTGCTAGGAGTGTGCGACAATAGGTATTATTGCCCTAGTGGCCTTTATTTATTTGGAAATAAAATCGAGAAATGAAATTTATACGAAATCAAATAATCACCCAACTATGAGTCAAATAATTTTAGAATCCCCTGTGGTGAGAGATTCTGGTGTTACCTTTACCTGAACAACAAACTTAATTTTTTTCTGTATGCCTTTCTTTAATTTGCCAAGGGTAAAACAGCTAACCCATTATTTTGTATATTCATTTAGGTTTTTCGTAAAAGATTTAGGACGGTTGAGAGGTATATGAGCAGAATCCGATATCAATTGTACATTAATAATATATGTTACAAAATGATTCCTATCTCATACATCCTGTTTGCAAAATCACTGCCAATTGCCAAATACAATTCTCGTACTTGTTCTGCATGTACTCGTTTATTCATTCGATGTTGACTACAATATTTGGCCGATATTTCAATTCAGTAAAGCCGGAAGTTCAAATTCTTCGATGTATGTATTGTTTAATAAAGTCACTTCGATGTATGCAACCTTTTGGCAGGCAAGGGCCACATAGCCAGAAATTCGTTGTAGGCAGGCTACACTAGCAAAATAAGTATTTGGAAATAGGCGTCTAGTTATCTACTTATTTATGTAGGTAAACATTGTAAGCGTAACAAGTAACACTACATTCGAGCAGGACAGCGTTATATATAGAAACTTTTTAATAGTATAATTGTACTCTCGACTTCTGTTCGCCTCACCCGATCACACTTTTCATAACGCTCTCTTCACGCATTCATCAGCTTACTCCCCAAGTCAAGAATGTGTAAAGAAGTTTAACTGCAAAAATAAATGAGGGAACTAAAATTTTTGATTGAACACACAGACATGATTGTTTTCCTCCATTGTTATAGGTTTGTGTTGATGTAGATGATATGGTTATAGTCTCAATTTGGTGCGAGACCCTGCGATGTTGTCAGAGGCCACTTTCTAATTTGTGAGTCACGCGTGGCCAGAAAATAAGCGCTTTAAAAATTATAAGATATTATAGTAGATACGCACAATAAACTGCAAACTGACTCTTCCTTCTGCTAAGATCATATGATAATGTGGTTAAGTGCTACAAATACACAAATAAATAAAACTTAGCGGAACAGCTTTAATTACGATGGATATGTATAAAAAAAGATTGGATGGTAGTGGAACAGGGCAAATATTGATGGAGGAAATAGTGTGATACCCTTGAACAGCTTTGGGCAATAAAAATGGCCCAAAACTGCTAGTTAGACCTCTTTACACAAAATTATTATAAATTTTTGGACAAATAAATCTATATTATTTTGACGTCTAAAAGCTAGCACATCGCAATTTTTCGATTTTATTTAGTTTTGATTTACTAACTGGAACTTTTAAATAATAAAATAATAAATATTTCGTAAATCGAATTGTCACAGTGTACAATTAAATGCAGTTATAATTTTTAACAATAGCATGTAACTTTTATGCACTAATTGACTATTAATATAATTGAAAATTACAATTCGGAGGCGAGACGGTAATCGCTCTGAGTTAAAACTCAATAACGTTAACGCATGACGAATATGCGCTTGATTAAAAGTTTGGCATTAACCAGTTAAAGGGAAAGTGCTACAAAAAGCGTTAATGCTTTTGTAGTTATTCAATCACACAATGTATATTAATTGGGCAATGTTTTAAAAGAACCTTTTACTAGATTTTTTTCCCGATACAATTATCGATCGCAATTGCTTGTTTAATGACCAGTCCTTAAATTCAGACGAGGTATCGTTGTGTTAAGCAATCCGTAAAGTGCAAAATTTTGCGCATCTATACTAATTATATAAAGCTGAAGAGTTTGTTTGCTTAAACATGCTAATCTCAGGAACTACTGGTCCGATTTGAAAAACTCTTTCAGTGTTTGATAGCCTATTTATCGAGGAAGGCTATTATTATAGGCTATACATCATCGCACTAAAATGGAATCTATTGTTTTTTTATTTAATTTTACTCGGACGCAGTTGCAGGCACATCTAGTCTTAAATAAGTTAGCAGATGTTAGAATTAAATTATATTCTTGTCATAATTTGTCCCACAGGCACATCCTTTGCAATCTCAGCGGACTGGTACTAGACAGGGATAACGCTAGATGAAAGAAGACTTAAATTATATTCTATATCGAATAGACATACTGAATTGAAGCGAAGTTTCCTTTGATAGTCATGCTTATTAAGCCAGTCAATTTATAGATATTTGAATTTCCATAAATTCGCATACAGCTAAAAATTGATGGGATTGATTAAAATACCAATACATAGTAAATCTACAATTCTTCATTCGAAATACGGAAAAAAGTTATTTGAGGTCAAAGGTCACGAAAGCGTTTCTTCGCGATTTTCAACTAAACGGTATTTTAGATCATAACTTCGTCAAGGTAAGAATTGTATGTCATATTATTATCTACAAAAATGTTTTAAAACTTTTTTCTAAGAGCCCCTTTACATACGAGGACATCTTAGGTTTCAGCTATAATGGCGTTATCAACAATCCTACCAATTTTGATCCGTATGCTATTTAATGTACTTTTACCCCTATTGTTTACGCTGATTTGACTGGGTTATATATGTTAAATAACTAGCATTGCAAGCATTGACATCCGCTCAATTTCCGAAAAAAAGAAACAGTACAATTATTGTAATCAATTCAGAAACAGCGGAAAAAAAACGTATAACATACATAGACAAAAATCAGTGTTCATAACTTTGCGAGAGACTGAAAAATTAGCCAATTAACAAAGCAACTCGATCAGTTGAATGATATCATTTAATGAATATTAATGGAATATTACAAATAGGTTTAGGTATTACGGTAGGAAAAAACTGGAAGTTTCGATTTGCATAACATGCAGTCTTAGCACGCAGCTTTGGTGAATGAATTTTTCATTCAATGATTACGAGTATTACGAATTTTGTAAATACAATTTGAAGAAGTTCATAGAAGTTAGTTGCCGATTCATGAACAACTGTTTGTTGCTTCGGTAGTAGAATAATAATTAAATAACAACTGACAAAGACTACTGTGAGGAATTATGTTGTTTATTTTAGAATATCTACTACGATAAATTTAAATTCTGGTCCAGTGAAAAACCGATAATGTTTTCTGCAGTAAGTAATTGCAGTCTGTATGTAGCATGGACTCGGCTAGCTTTCTGGGTCTTGACCTTATGATAAAGAGTTATCCCCATAATCAAGATTTAGTGCGCACATTTTAGTTTAATACCTGGCAACACTCATAGGTTGAATACGTTATTTATTAGGTAAATGTTAACTCGTCCCATGGCCCGATGGGCGGATGATGTAAGGAGAGTCGCAGAATGTGGCAGGATGAGATTGGCAAGGGATAGGGGAGAGTGGCAGAAACAAAGGGAGACCTATGCCCAGTAGTGGGCTGATAATGATGATGATGAAATGTTAGCTATAAAATGTATATACATTGCTACTAAAAGATGATTAATTGATATGATGAGAACCGACTGATAAGTTTGAGTATATAAGGAGGCATATATATGTAAATAACCATGTTTTAGTACCCTCATTACCTAGTTAATTATTTCATGTGCTTGCTGGCATCGAGTGATTACCATGTTTATTTTCATGTATCTGTATATATAAACCTTAATTGGTATCAATTTAGATTTGTGAAGGTTAGCTGATATGGAGGTGGAATAGGTACATCCCATTCCACCTCTTCGCTTGACTGCTTTGTAAGACTTTCTTAAATCCTTCGTGGGTTGTTTTTGTTATTCCGGAACTTGTATTAATGCTTAAACTTTTCGTAGTTTGCTAAATTTATGCTAATACCCAGTTGTTGGGGCTCTAGATAGGGTTTTCAAATGATTAGGTGTTAATCACAATTGGAGATTTCAATTTTGTTATTTTCTATTTTTAGTTAAAGATTAGGTGTTAATTACAATTGCAGATTTCAACTTTCTTATTAAATTTAATAAAGATATTATTAACCCAATAGAAACGTGTTTCTAATGCATAGATCGAATCTAAAAAAATATACTGAATCTATTTTTATAAAACTGATATGTGGATGTAGCTCAAGAGATATTAACAACGTATTTCATCGTTCTTATTCTTAAAAACTTGGCAGTTTGACTCTGTTACTTAACACATCTTTATTCCGTGGTACAACATTCTTGCACTTGACAACATTGCGTACATAGTTATGTTAATAAGCAAACAATTTAATTATGTCATGAGATAAATGTACATAGTTAAAGGTATGATAATTTTTAAGGTTCTATGCCTATATATTCTCAACATTGGCCCACTTTTGCGGGTCCATTCGTGGCACATGCCCAGCCTATTTCCACTTGAGCTTTGCTGACTTTTTTCCACATCCATTACTCCAGTGATGGAACGCAAGGTGCTGTTCCGAACTCAATCAGTCCTTTTCACACCCACTATGCTACGTTCAATGGCACTTTGGCAAACGTTGAGTTTGGACTTCTGCTGAGTTCTGACCAAGTTTTATTATTATTTATAATATAAATTTATGTATCTATGGATAAACCAAGTATACGATTAGCGTGATGGTATCATAGCCATCAGAAACCCAAGATATTTGGAATTTTGATGGCTATGATACCATCAATCATCAATTTGGAAAAAAGAAAATCTATCCGCTTCTTTTTCAAAGGACTCTTCTTCTTCTGGTTTAATGGCAAATTGTATATGTTGGCAGTGTGGTAAGGCCCTAAATTGTTAAAGCCCAAAACCTAGCAACACTAATCGCTCGACCTGTGGCTGCCGTAGAGTCCTCCTGCATGCAGGTATCTTCCCATGCATGGTGACAAAACTACTCAAATAGCATTCATTGTAGGCCACAAGTACTAGCTCAGTCCCAGATGAAAGTCGAAATCAAAGTCAAAATCGTTTATTAGTGTAGACTTTTTTATAAGCACTTATTAACGATTAAAAAAAAAATTACAAAAAAATATGACAAACTAGCTGTTTCCCGCGACTTTGTTCGCGTGACCTGCCTAATCTGGCTCCACCACAAAATCCGTTCTAAGCGGACGTCTACTGTATACTATCATCACCTTGCTAAATTTTATATCTATACGTGCCGCGGTTTTCGTGATTTCGTGATAGGTAACTTTTCGCTTTTAAAAAAACCATCGCCTGACACTTATGTTGAATATATTATGCATATAATATCAAGGTTATATACATTATATTGAATTAATTTTCTTTTTTATCTGTGGACTAGTGATGTCCATTAAAATTAAAAGTAATTGGCGATTTTTGTTCATTTTAAAATACAAAGGAGAGGTTTTCTTTGGATTAGTTTCGTTTGCCTTCCAATCAACTTTAAAAGCTTCTACTTTTATTGACCAACAAAACCGGGTGTCAAATCTAATATCTTGCGGTCCATCTTTTGGCACCTGAACTATAGAAGCTAAAGGAATATAGAGCACGTTGTTTGAAACAAATTTACTGTTTACGTTTTACTTTTGATTCATTCACCTACTTTGCGATTAATGTCTATGTAGTATTTGTTAAAAAGAAAAAACTGCTACTACAAAGAAAGTGTATAAGCAATATATATTTACTAGCTGTGCCCGCGGCTACGTTCGCGTAAAATAAGCTAAAAAACGAAATAGATTAAATTGTAGCATGATGACATATAGCCTATAGCCTTCCTCGATAAATGGGCTATCATCTAACGTTGAAAAAAAATTTTCAAATCGGTCCACTAGTTCCGGAGATTAGCGCGGTCAAACAAACAAACTCTTCAGCTTTATATATTAGTGAAGATTATTGAATCATGATATAATGCTTAGTTATGCCTGAAAAATTTATAAATGCTTTCTTGAATTACCAAATGGTTAAAATAAAACTGTCGTTTAATGCCGAAATGTCGGGCAATCCAGAATAGCCATAAAAATTTGTTAGCTACTCTTTTGGAAATATTTTTAGGTTGGCTATTTCCATGGAAACTTTTTAATTTAGTGAACATAATTAAAGCAAAGGTTGGGTGTCAGTTTTATAGCTTATATGTAGCTATGTAAATGTCACCGTTAAATTGTAAAAACCGTTAGATTGTAATTTATCTCGCGAAACTGTAAACTGTTGAAATATTGCGAACTGAATATATTGCTTACGATTTAATGCATTATTTCTCGGTACATTATAAACTACCGAAGTGAAATTGTAATATCATATACGTAACATAAGTAAGTATAGACAAAATTCCTTTAACGTCTAAGCTTTGATTCGACCACCTCAAGTTTCTTCTGGGTATAAGTGAAAAACTAAATAAAAATATAAGAAAAGTGTAATCCTTCCGTTATGTATAGCACATAGCTGAAAATAATACGTTAAATTGTAAGCAGTATATTCAGTTCGCAATTTTTCGACGGTTTACAATCTCGCGAGATAGGTTACAATATAACGGTTTTTACAATTTCGCGGCGACATATGTATGAGTGATGGTATTCCAATGCTTTCTTTTTAATCCACCATTTTGTAAATCCATAGATCTTTCGATACATACTTTGAGACATAATTCGATTTCCAGTTTTTTTTTTAATTCTGTGTTGTCTTTAGTTATAGCTTTTTTTTTAGATGAGGCAATATTTATTTAGCCATCGAGTGGTGTAATTAGAATTTGCATATAGATAACCAATTTCTTAGCTACGAAACCACAACAATTTTCCAACGTTATTTTATTATATACTAGCTGTGCCCGCGACTTCCTTCCCGTAAAATTGGGTCAAAACATTTGGTATTATAATATATAGCTTATAGCTTTCCTCGATAAATGGGCTATCTAACACTGAAAGAATTATTCAAATCGGACCAGTAGTTCCTGAGATAAGCGCGTTCAAGTAAACAAACAAACTCTTCAGCTTTGTATGTATACTAGTATAGATTTATATTTTACGATATTTTATTTATTTATGATCTTACTTCATGTTGTTATGTATATACATTCAAAACAAAAGCAACAGTAAAGCTTTTAACATATTATTTTAATAATTTTTTAACAATTAATGAAACAAGTTTATTTCTCAAAATGCAAAATGCTCACTGTTATATGTTTTAAAACTATATCTCTATACATATACGTTTTTTTTATATATTTGTTATATGTTTGTTTATATTTAATAATATTTAAAAAATGTAATATATATGTATTTTACAAGTTACTATGGTATGTGGAATGTGTGATGAATAATAATAAAATTTAATGTAAACCATTTTTTGTTTAATTATTGTCTATGGAACCTGTCTTTCTTCCAACGGTTTATTTATAATACCGGAGTCAGATATAGCTCAAAGAGTTTATACATTTTTATCCTTGAAGTCTACAAAGTTATACAAAACTTTGTGAAGTTACACAAAGCCACACTACATGATCATTCAAATGAAGCTATGTCTGGCTCCGGCATAAGGGGCAAACGTGTTAAAAGTTCACGTTAGTGACTTTCGTCGCTCATAGACAACAGTACTACCAGAAAGTTATACTTATAGGTTCTCGGCCCTTTTGAAAGTAGCCCCCACTTTTAACTCCTTGTTTTATTAGATAATAGTATATTATGGCACAAGTGTGACCCGAAGCGTTAGGTAAGGGTCTTAAGAGAGACGAGGTCAGTTATCATCAATACACACGTGTATTAAACGACGTTTTTCAACACGCTTGTGAAGAAAATAATACTAAAAACTCGTTTTATATAGTAGATAGAAAGTTTATTCAGAGAAACAATTAGTAAATGTACAGTTAGGAAAATTGTAATTAACTGTTTTTGGTGGTGTGGAGGTCTTATCAAATATATTATTTACTAAAACAGACATATTTCAATACGAAGTATATTAATTTATCTTGTAATTTTGAACACGACCTTTTTAGTATCGAAACTTTTTTAAGAACAAAGCGACTCAACCAATAATATATGAAAAAAATCTATAACTCACTTGTGAATAATAGCAATGAAAAAGTCACAGTTTGATTGCAGGTGTCATTATGTGCCTTATTGCGGTGAAATTAAAGCCACATTATGAGCAAGTGTGTTGAAAAGAAAATTATGTTCTTAAACTTCTCTTACTTTTCGTAAAGACCATAGAGTTCCTATAGTATTAAGGACTCTTCGTGAAAAGTTCGGTTTAAGGTTGGGAAAAATCGGAGTTCAAAAAGATTTTACAAAGATAAAGAAATAAGTAAAAGAAATTAATTGGTTTGCCACGCTAAGGTCGAATGTCGTTTGCACGTCAATTAGTTAAAAGGGTTATTCTTGCTTGTTATGC
>JANCMC010045079.1:32618-57843 GCA_024363005.1 Charaxes varanes
TTAATTGGTTTGCCACGCTAAGGTCGAATGTCGTTTGCACGTCAATTAGTTAAAAGGGTTATTCTTGCTTGTTATGCATTACATTAGTTTCTAACAATAACCTTTAGCAAAATTTTGAGAAATTTTCAAAGCTGTCATCCAAAACGGTAGAGCACTTTCTTGGTCGACAATACAATGAAGCATGTGATACCCAAAAAGGTTTGCGGCCAAATCTCGGCCAGCCGGCAAGTTAATATGAATGTGTATTTATGTCCTTCAAATAACAAAATATAGTCAGAGGTCCACAAAAAACTCAAAAATTAACCCGAATCCTGGACGTAAGGAATACTTAAACAAATATAAAACTTTAACAATATCTTTATTTATATACATTTAAAGTAAATATCACAAATATTACAAAAGAATTTAATCTACAATGGGTTGCCACATTTTGGCACGTCTATTTGTTTACCAAACGATTCTGCCACCACAGCGGTGCCAACAGATGGCACTTGGCCATCGACATTAATCATGCCGTACACAGGGAAACACCCACAAACCTTTATATGGCCACCAATTGGCAGATCGCCTGCCATAGTTATATCGCCATATTGTAAAGAGGGTACCATTTCCGATATTACAGGTGTAAATTGAGCGCTAGACAGCGCTATATTGCTTGGCAACAATGAACTAGCAATGGTATTTGGTAAAACAGCATTGCCAATAGCTTCATTTGCTAATATTGAATTAGCATTGGCAAGCATGTTTGTGTTTACTATAACTTCGTTGGCTATAGCAGCGTTGTTTGGAATGAAGTTTGAGTTAAAAATAACCTCGTTGTTGGCAAGCGTGTTTCCGGCTATAAGCCCATTTGGTGCCAAATTATTTACTGCTAAATTATTTGGTAACAGTGGGCCTATATTATTTGGGCTGGTGGGTAGTGGTATTCCCCAAACGTTCTGAAAAAGGAAATTACATATTTTAGGTATATTTTTTAGTATGAGAGTTAAGCTATAACGAATAGGAGACTGCATTAAGTGAATAAATTAAAAATAAAATACAGAAATGGAAAAGCATGTTTTTTTATTTTAGGGTTCCGGAGTGCAAGAAATCCTTATAGATTCGCTCTGTCCGTCCGTTCGTCTGTACGCCCGCAAGGTGGCCCTCCCTAGCATTTCCAAACTATTAGGAGTTTACTAAAAATTTTCCATGTTGATAGAATATGCTAAAAACTCATTAGGAAAATTATTTGAATTAAATCTGACATCAATTTTTTTTAAACCTGCATAATGCATTTACTTACGCACCCCAATCGACACTGTACCCGGTTTCGGGTACAGTCTTACTCTCTTCGCCTCAAAAGAGGCGTCATAGGATCACAGCTGTGCAACTCTACCATGGCGCCTCGGACAACAACTTTTGCAGCCATGTAACAAATGCTTTTATCGCGTATGAAATATTTATCTGGTACGGAACCCTTCTATATAAGCGTGTACACGCTCTTGGCCACTTTTATTTAATTCAGAGTCAACTCATGATGAGTCACGACCGATTCTATTATCTATGAATAGAAAATGTTACAACTCCTGATTATGATTGCATTTAAAACGAGTAACATAATATGAACTTACATTAATTATAAGAAGTTGAAGACACAATATGACGAACTTCATTTTGAAAGATATATACTAAATGATTAACATATAGATACGGCATTCAATTTATACATTTTTTATTATATGTTATCGATATATTTGAGTAAGTGAAAAATGATTGTTTAAGAGTAAATATTATCGATGTTACTTAACTTTACGTATAAATATTTTGTTACTGCAATATAAAATTATATCGCGTTACGATGTTTTCTTTCACAATACGTCTACATTATACCTTAATATTTATGATTATTCCAATATCTGTGATCGTCTCCATTTTCTTTTTTACACTTCATATTTAATCATAGATAGCATTATTGTTAGAAACAAATAAATCATAGACTTCAAGAAATATATCGCATGCATTTATAAACTGACGGATTAGGTTTTAGGTCTAATGTCAGTTATGGATACACGCAGCATCGTTTCACTGCCCTCTATTGGCCAATCTAAGAATTATTTTGAAATCTCCATCCAACACTTAGGCCGGCAGCGCATCTGCTGGCCTTCTGGTCGTGCAGATATCCATGGGCGCCGGTAGGCACTTCGGTGCCTGCTGCCCGCTCGTTTGCCCGCTTGTAACATAAAAAAAAACGTATTTGTATTATTTGTAGTACTATGTAAAGAATGCCATGTTTAATGTATTGCTTGTCTTTCTCGTAACTTATTCATTAGGCAATATTATACAGTTGAAGGACAAATGAAATATTATGCTTGGGGTCGAGAGACTTGAGCTTTATTCTTTGTAATTGTCAGAGGAGGTATCAAGCAAGGTTGCATTGTCATAAAGTTACAGTCTATTTTTTTTTAATTACAAGGGGCAAAGTGATTTTGCCCATAGACAACTGCTCCGCCAGAAGGCTCGCAGAAGCGTTGCCCGCTTTTGAAGAGGGGTTTACGACACTGGTAATTCTCACGAACCGAACGAAACGCTACAACAATACCATCACTTGATGTGGCAGTATTGCTATCATTGCTATCACCCACGCTAATATCTTGATTGACTTCACTCAAAAATAAACATTGATTTGAATTGAGAACCTCACCCAATTTTGAAGAGGGTAAAAAGTACTTGACTTCATCGAGAACTGTCTGCGAAGGCGATAAACTCATGCAAGATAACATTCTTTTGCGTTCAGTCGTAATGTGTATATAATAACAAACAATCAGAATATAAATTATATTGTGTATACATAACTCTTGGTAACGCGTGCTGATAGATGCGGGAAGTTATCCAGTTTGCACGCGCCCATCATTTGGATCCAGGCCAAAATGTATCCGACTCTCGTAACCGTGATCAGCTGTATTGGAAACCAGATTATGTAACCAATCGAGCGAATGCTGAAGCGTCTATTGTCATAAGTCTGTCATCCATTGACAATTACGCAAATAGTGTTCTATACAGCTATCGACTTTTACGGCCTTCTTGCATAGAAGAGCGTCATTGTATACTGTGGTGATTTATATTGTCTTACATATATGTACCTGTTAATAGATATAGTAGAATGTAAATGTAAAATTTATAGATTTTTTACTAGCGGACCCGGCAGGCGTTGTCCGGCCCGAAGGTTGGCTTGCTGTTAAATATCAAAACATAGCGCCATCTAGCGGCCGCTTGTCCCACCGACCGCCGGACGCACTGCCCGCACATTTTAAATCTCTCATATCTTCTAAGATATTTGTTTTAATGATATGATATAAAGGGTAATTTTGATCTGCCTAAAACGTATAACGTATCTAGCGAATTTAATTGGGTAAGGATTATAACGCTATTCTTTAAAATTGCTTCTGCATTAGTTCATTATTCTTTTGTAATACATAAAAGATAAAAATGGGTTTTGTGGGTTATACTTTGGAGATAAACCATCGCTGACTTTTTTATAGATATTTGTAAGATATACCGTATAATTCCGTATAACTTTATTTTGATCTATCTCGTAAGGTTTAGCCAGCGCACACAATGTGAGCGCACAATAATACGTTTTTTACGATGTGACGTTACAAATCATTGAATTTCTCAGTTTTTATATTATATAACCTATATGCTTTATAGTTATATATCTTCTTCTTGAATCACTCTGTTAATTGGTGAAAACTTTATCAAAATCCGTTGCGTAGTTTAAAAGATCTACGCGTACGGGGCCAGAAGGGCAGCTTCCCTTGTATTAAGTAAATGCAAATATGGCCCCAAAGAGGAACCCGGATTTTGTAAAGGGACTAAAAGAACGATAGGAATGAAGAGTGAAGACAACAATCAATACAACAGAGTACGGACAAATAGCACGGACACTTAACCTGTTGTGCAAATTGCTAAACTAGAAAAAAAAGATGTAGTATGATAGAGTGCCATTTTTGTAGTGGTGTTTTGTATGGTCACAACCAAAGTCGAGAGTATATCCAGATAGTTAATTAATCATGTTCCCACTTAAGTAATATTTAATTAGAATAGAGTCTGAAAGCGTGTATTCTGAAGAGAAATGGTTAAATCAAACAAGCACAAAGGTAAGGGTCTTAATATTCACTCAGAATTGAAATATTCATTATAAAACAGATGAAATTTTCTTTGACTCTGCATATTTCAAATGATTTTTAAATATTTACAAATCAGAATTTCTCGGAAGATACTGAACATTCGAGTAAAATCGGCTGCCTCATTTCAAAACCTAGTACGAACTTAAAACGAAATTTAACAGGAGAGCGCAAAAACGTAATATCAGCCTAAGAAAAGTACGGCTGCCCCATTTCAAAACCTAGTAAGGGACACTTTTGCACCATAGATTCTCCGTCCATTCCGCTTCGTATATTTGCCCTTGATTATAAAACCTAGAACCTAAATCGTCCATTTTCGAAACCTAGGAGGTCGAGAAACTTACCAAGTTGTTAAATTGGTTAAAGTTACTTCCTAGGTTTTGAATTGCTTACGAGAGACTGAATACACCTACTAGGTATCGATGCTTAAATATTTCTGTTTTATACGAGTTTAAGCTGCTGATGTTTTTGTAATTTGTAGGAACTTACCAGATCATCAAGATTATGCAATAACACGATTTATGTACAAAAAGTCCCCTACTAGGTTTTGAAATGGGGCAGCCGAATTTTACTGACAGACGGTAAATAAGCTTCATAGCACTTCATAATTTTACATTTCTGATGGATTTCGATACGAAAGTTACACCTAAAATCTCTAACGTTATTTCAATGGCAGAGATGTAAAGATATTGTTGATTAATACTCTTTAAAATGGCTGCCAGGAAGCATACACAGCTTAGAAACAATTCATCAAGTGGCTGCTGAAAGTTTTGTGAGAAGAATTCACAAAATGAAGTTGAGGGTCGCTTTTCATTTAGATAAATGGCGATTTTCCTGTTTGAGGTTTGCAATATAAGTGAGTTATGTTTTCGTCTGCTTATTTGCTCTTTAAATATTTTATGTGAAGGGTTTTTTGTTTTGAATTTTTACGTGTGTTAGTTGAAGATTTTTTTATTATGTAAGCAGGGGCAAAAATTACGCCCAGTTGGCATAGATAAAATAGTTGGCATAAATAAAATAAAATGGCATAGATAAAAGGGTCAAAAATCAAGAATTGAATTGAAGAAGGAGCAAACGGGCAGACGGTGCACCTAAGTGATTATTGTGACAACAGCATCACCAGGAGTCTCGCGGACGCGTTGCTGGCCTTGGAAGAAGGAATATGCTCTTTTCTTGAAGATCTCTAAGCTGTATTGGTTCGCAAACACCGGAGTTGGAAGCTGCTTCTACAGACCATTGTGACATAAGTTTTAAACTGTACGGAAATTTAATTTTTTTGGAATAAACGGATCTGATGGTAGATTAATCTCAGATAACCTTGAATGTGATGCTTTAAGATATTCAAAGAAGATCGGCTTCGAATCGGTATAAATATTTATCTTTACATAGCTAGAGGACAATTCATAAAACACCAACAAATTACCATAACTTTATTATATGAATATATTCAATGAAAAAATGTTTCAAAACAGGGAAGTATGATAAAATAATATTCCATTTATTAAGAACTGTTGCCGCTTTTCCCACAAAAAAAAAAGAATTATGTTCGCGGAATAAAATTCTACTTTTGTTGAGTAAAACAAGAAAATGTTATTGCGTACTCGTGCGAAAAGTATTAAGAGAGCGAACCTTTTATCAGATTAGACACGAATATCATAGCCTATATTTTATTTATTTATTTTATTTGTAACAAAATAAAACGTCTCGTTTACATCATTTATTATAGACCAAAGCACTAGTACCGGTTGCCATCTGACGTCATTCTCGGAACCCCCACGATTTCTACAACCTTACGACTAATATTACTCAGTGAGTCGATTCGGGTCCCACTGTTTTACGTGCCTTCCGAAACACGGAGGAGGTCGGATATCAAATATAAATCACAGTTAGAATTGGTCACCCATCTATCACCCGGTTGCATCAAGAGCTACTTAACCAAGCGATCGACTTACTCAACCACTGATATATATAAATTATTTTGATAATATTAAAATTTGTAGTATAACCAAACAGTTACCACATCAATACGACTTAAGAAAAGACCATACGCATTTCTCAAAGTACGGCAACGCATCTTCCTCCCCTGGTATTTCAATTGTCCACGGGCGTCGGTAATCACTCGATTGGACCGCCTGCCCGTTTGCCCATCGTTATATAATTAAAAAAAATAAGATCGCTCTTAAATAATAAATTTCTTTTTTAAGCTACCCTCAACAAGAGAGCCTATAATTTATTTTATGACGGAATGTAAGGATGACAGGGTATTTGATAACAAAAAAATAAGGATTTCGCCCTAGAAAGGGTCATTACTAAGGGCTTTCGAGCGTAAAATGAAGCAATAAAGGCAAAGAATGAAGAATCTTCCAGGATTGAGTATTTACTTTATAAATCTTATAAGAAAATTTTTCTTTCCCTTTTTTGTACGATTCCGGTGCGAAGCATCAAATATACGTATGTATGTCCAACTGAAGTGGCGTTAAAATCTTTAACATAACTTTTTATGCTAAATGTGCAGTTTGGTTACTTTTCCCAAAAATGTAATGTAATGTAAAATGTATATTTATTTCCTCTCGAAGTTGTTGTTTGCACTCTAGTGATATTCCGTCGGGGGAGTCTAACATTTTTTTTCTAGTTTGGAATGCTAAAATAGGGCATTTCGAAGCTTTTCGATGTTAATGTTAGCATAATACATACACTTATATAAGGATTACTGAAAAAAAACCGCGGAGTGGCCAGAGTGATCATTGCGTGATCGCGCGACCACTTCAAACCTAACCGTAATAGAGTTATGCTTCGCGCGTAATGTCAGAATTCACGGACGGAATATAACTCAATCAGTGCAAAACGTAACTCTGTTTCGGATAGGCTAAAAGCGGACGGGCGATCGCCCTGGCCAAGTAGGGTGCAAACAACAACTTAGAGAAAAATAAAAACTTACTACACGCAAGAAGTTTCGGTCTACAACTAGTTTTTAAAAAATAAAGTTTAGACGTTAATTAAATTTTAATTCATGAAAAAGAAAACAATTAATATTTTAAATGTATTAAGATACTCCTGGTCTTTGTAACAGTTATCTTTCGGTTGTTTTTTGTTCAAGAGATAAATACTAAGTAAATTTTGACATAAACAAAACCTGACGAGCGAAACACATTGTAAACTTTAAAAGTTCACTGCACAACAAATGGATCATAGACGATGCTCATTTATTGACACCAAATTGATAAAATATGCCCTCACTGTCTTACATAAATAGCTAAAAAACAATTCTAGTTTGGGAGAAAGATAATGACGGCTCAATTTTACCTCGGCATATTTGAAGTGAATTCTGACATAAAGTAAACATAAACGAAACCTGACGAGCGAGACTCGTAAACACATTGTAAACTATGATATTACATTGTAAAACATATGGTTCATAATATGGTACTATTTATCGATACCGAATAGATAAAAACTTTTGTCTTATTGTCTTATATATATGTATATATATATATAGTTAAAGAAACTCTTCTAATTTGGAAAAAGATAACAACGGCTCAATTAAAGTTAAAGTTAATTTGAAGTGAATTCTGACATAAAGTAAACATAAACTAAACCTGACGAGCGAGACTCGTAAACACATTGTAAACTATACGCTCGAATCTGATTAAATGTAAGTTTTTTTTTAATACAAAATAATACTAAGACTACTTTACGTATTCTTAGTCTTTTTGCCTTTTCCCTTCAATTACATATATAGCTTGTGTAGGGCTTTGCGACTGTTTAAATAAGATCCTTTAAAAAAAAGGAACATAAAGCAAAACCAATATTTTCTCTAAATAATTGGACTTGGGTTTGGTATACACTCAGTGACCCGAGTCTTTCCTGTTATTGAACTGAGCCAAAGGTCAAAGATTATTTTTAATAAATAATTATTGTTCTGACATGCGAAAAAATTATTTAAAAAAATAAAGAAAAAACAAACAACAACTTACAAGTAAATAAAAACTTCTTGGAAGTAACACCGACTACCAAAATAAATTAAGCATCTACGGTTTAAGAATTTATTTTCTCAAAAGATTTACAATCACCTACGGAGAAAATACAATATCAAATAGTAAAAGCAAAAGTAGACAATATTGCTTTTACTATTTGTCTAGATAAATAAATACCTTATAAAGTTGTGTTGATATTAAGCTTAGGGAATTTTAAAATTCAATTATTAGTCCCATCCACCGTTGAGTTATTAAGGCTACTTTTATCTTAAAGTATATCAGCCATATGTTTACCACGCATACCAATATTTGTGCTACCACTTCTTTACCTTTTCATATCTAGGGCAAGTTACTGTAGTGATTCATACAATGAAATATCTAGATGAAAATCTGTGATAGTAAATAGATAAAATTTCTTTGTTACGAAAGTATTCGAACAAAGTCAGTGAATAGTATTAAAATACTGATGTGTCACCGACATAAAAAATCGTCATTTTCGTATGAATTTTCTAGGAAAACGATGACGACGATGATTCGTAAATATGAATAAATGCTGATATAATATGATATGCTTGGGTAGTTAAATACAGAAAATACTATAAACTATTGTGACACAAAGTTTGACTTAAAACTGTCGTTTTTATTAGGGTTCCTTAGCACTACAAGGAACCCTTATAATTTTACTCCGTCCGTCCGTCTGTCTGCCCGTAAGGTGGTCCTCCACCCTAGCATTTCCAATTCCTAGCAGTTGTTGGAACATGCTAAAAACTCATTAGGAAAATTATTCTGAACGAAATCGGACAACAACTTTTGAAGTTATTTAACAAATACGGAACGCTTCTATATAAGCGTGTCTTGACACACTTTTGTCCATTTTTATAAGTAAAGTATAATAGACAGTACTGAGACCTGGACTAAAGGTAAAATTCGTATTGAAGTTATCTGTTTCGATCCGATCCGACAGAGAACTTAAGTCATCGACATAGCACAAGGGATTAGCAACCTGAAGTCGTAGCACGAACATTTCGAACCGATAGAATTCGAAGAGTCGACTGTACTTTAGGATGAAAATGTTCGTGCTAGACCCACAGGAGGCAAGTCTTTATCACATCAAGCATTTAATAAATGCTAAATGAATGCGAAATGTTCGTGCTAGACCTCTGAAGTGGCAATGGGCTGGCTTTATCAGTCGTAGAACCAATAACCGTTGGGGTAAACGAGTTCTTGAGTGGAGACCGCGTCCCAGTAAACGTAGTGTAGGACGCCTTCTAGCTAGGAGGAGTGACGGCTTGCGAAAGATCGCTGTCAGAAGTTGGATGCGTCAACGCGAAAACCGGTTGAAAAGGCGCGATTTGGAGGACGCCTATGTCAAACTGTGGACTATGATAGAACAGTGACAGTATAGTCATATCATATGACTATTAAGTAAATAAATTTAATTTAACACCATAAAGAGACAATTCAATTTTAAGTGCTAGTGCAGAGGTATCTTAATTCAACCAATCTTTATAAATAATCTATACTAATACAATAAAGGTGAAGAGTTGGTTTATATGACACACGGACGTCTGATCCTAAGGTAGACAACTTAATGCCTGTGTTATAGGTAACAGCCGCCTGTTATACAAAAATATTTTTTTTTGTAAATATCTAAATACTTACATATGGAAAATAAACCCAGACTTGAGGCGGGAATCGAACCCACGACCCCGGAGCAGAAGGCAGGGTCACTGCCCACTGCGCCAAAGGGCCAGTCTAATGATGATATACGTGTTTGCTTAAACAAGGCTTAAGTTGTTGTTTTTACAGATGATATATAAATGGAATAATCTTTTACTTACTTACTACTTACTGTTACTTGTTAGGTACATCAAATGTACCTACTGTAGCACTTACCGATTCTTTTCCTAATAAAAAAATAAAAAAATGACTTTCAAGAAAAGTAATTATGCGGCTCAGGCGGGCGACACATCTACTCTATTGTTTGTGCAATTGTTCATTAGCGTCAAACACACACACATTTAAAGAAAAATAAACAATTTCGTTCCGTTTCATCAGAATTCGCATCAATACTTCATAACATCGGGCGGCAACGCGTGTCCTGCGGGCCGCATGTGGCCCTCGACCACTCTCTTTGTGGCCCGTGGCTGTTTTCTAATAACAATCTAGTTAAAACTGCAAATAAGAAATATATACTTGCAAACAAATAGTTAATAACATCACATAGTGGAAAGTTTTGTCGTATTGTTCTAACATTTAGAATTTTTATTATCGCTTACAACGTCTCCCGACAGAAGTAGATTACTAGACGCCTATTTATCTGCAGTATTAAACCTTCCATTTTGGTTAAGTTCTTTGTTTTAAGAAAAAAGTTTTTAGTTTTTAACCGACTTCAAAAAAGGGAGGTGGTTATCAATTCAACCCGTATGTTTTCTTTATTTTTTTTTTATGTTTGTTACCGTAGAACTTTCTACTGGGTGCACCGAGCTTCGTTCCTCGCCTTTACGTTTTTGAAGTCGGTTTTCTTTTTATTTAAAAATAATTGATATTCCATTAATTTATCCTTTTGAATTTTTCTGTACGTGTGTTTGTATGTTGTACCCCGTTAGGCCTTTGAGGCTGGAACTTTTTTAAATATTGGTTTTCTGACCAGCTTATATTCTTACTTAATTCGATTTTCAGGTTTTCAGCGAATGCCTACTTGCCTTTGTCATATAGCAACAAATCACACGTTAAAAATCCGGTAATACACTACTATCAAATTAAAAACTTAAATTGATGGTATATTCACAAAAAATAACTTCATTGAGCTTATAATTACAAAACTTCTTACTGCTTGTAAGAAGATTTGAAATTAAATGGAGAAAATTATTTAGCTTATCTGGAGTCAAGTTTTGTTTGGATCATAGAATGTTAGCGATACCGTGTTCTTTCTATATTTCTTTTATTCCTATAAAATTTACATTTACAAGTTAGTTCCAATTATCTTACTTGCGATAGATTTTTGTAATAGAAGAAAAACTTTTGTTGCGACTCTTATCGTTACATCATCAACAAAACTTGGAACATCATCTTGTCAAATGGTCCTAAATATTTAATTATTTATTTATCGTTTGTTCGCCTATTGTGTCCCACACCACATATTGTCCCATTGAGGAGGTCGTGGCCTAATCAGTGGCCGGCATTTGAGTCGACTCAATCGATCGCTATTGAGTTGCTCTTGCTGCGACCAGGCGATAGATGGGTGACCCATTCTAGCACTGGTTTATATTTGATATCCAACCTCCTCCATGTTTCAGAGGCACGTAAATAAAAGTGGGACCTGATTTGGTCACTTTGTGATATCAATCGTAAGGTTGTAGAGATCGTGGGGGTTCCGATGGATGACGTCAGACACAATACCTCCTTCAGCCTTATGGAGTCCACTGCTGGACGTAGGCCTTCTACAACTTTGAGCTTATTGTATAACCTAATAATTCGTGGGATCGGCGAGTTCATACCCATAACTGTTGAGCGCCGAGGTATAAATAAGAGTGATTTTAATCGATACCTTGGAAATCTAGCGGGTACCCTTAACCTAAATTTATTTAAAAGCGACGGACAGTCAATTTTGTTATTAAGCAAACAAACAAACAAATTCTTCAGCTTTCTATATTAGTATAGATTGAGTGTCACGAGGATGCTAATTATTAGTCGTAGGTAAAAGCTCGATACGGAAAATACCAGACGACATCTCGCACATATTTGAACACATTTGGTGCCTTTTGTGAAACAACCCCCACAAGCGAGGGAGAGGGGGGATGGGAATGGGATCCTATTAGCTTTGATATCGAAGAATGCCTTGTGCCTTTTCGTTCGACATTTCTCGTTAAAATATATGACTTGTTTTAATATATATATATACATATCTGAAGAGTTTGTTTGTTTGCCTGAAAGTAATAATCTCAGGAATTGCGGGACCAATTTGAAATTCTTTCAGTGTTAGATAGCCCATTTATCGAGAAAGGCTATAATTTATATATCATCACGCTAAAATTAAATCTATTTTATGACCAAATTATACGCAGACGCAGTGGCTCAAGTGTCAGTAGTCACTCATATGAACCGCCTGTCTGTTTGCCACTTTGTGTATTAAAAATACACTTGAGAGCATTCCGGAGTCCAGCATTAGTATACCATATGTTTAAATTAGATCCTTCGTGATGTTTGTATTAATTCTATGCGAGGGGAAGTTTCAGCGGAAATTAATTTAATTATCGTGAGCTGTTGCTTTGCTAATTAATCAACGTTCCAGGCCATTTACCGCTAAGACACGATTGCGACGCGACAACGACATTGCGATACTACTTTACTCCATTAATACACTATTGTACGATTTTTGTACACGTGATGGAGATTCCTGGACATCATAAATTTATATCCTCCATATTGTGATCTCAATCGGATTCAATTCTTCTTCTTATTCAATTCAATTTTGTTTCGGGTAAAAATGTGTCAATTTCGACATTTATCGGATATCTTTTGTGAAAACTACAAACGAATTTTGCAATATTGACTTGACTGTTGAATTGGAAGCGGCACGGGTCGTGGAAAAGCTATCATAAAAGTTTCAACAATTGGGCACGAATTCCAGTTCTTAAATATTTAGCTCCTACATTTACTCCAATTTTTTTCGAACTTTGGAACAACATTATATGATGAACAATAAAACACCTTATAATTTAAAGCCTACCTTTTCGTTTTATGTTCTTGCACCTTTAATACAATTCATCAATAAAACTTAGTGACCTTCAGGAAAAGAACACACACGTTTCTTAAAAGTCGGCAAACCGTCTGCGAGTCAAAAAAATAATAATGTGTTTTTTTTTTAATTCTATATCATTATTAAGTATTTTAAGTTTGTGTTTCTTATAATCAATCAAACCCTTAAAAAGTTTGAAGTATTCAAAAAAGCTTTATCTTTTATAAACAAAATACAAGTTAGCGTTTAGAGACGGTACTATATTTCTATTCTGTTATTCTTGACGTTTCAATGACAAACTATAGGTATATTTGACCATGTGGTTAGGCCTTATCTTTTCAAAATCCAGAATGAGGCAACATTAATTGCCCGATCTGAAATGGGCATTAAGTCCTCCTATGTGCAGTTATTGGGGCTCGCAGGCCACGGTATAAGGTGAATCATGGATTGGATTTCGCCCCATGGGCCATATACATGCCAGATGGGCGCCGAAAATCCCCACCCGACCATATTTTCCTTACTTCGGCCAACTTGAGTCCCAAGTCTGATTAAAGACTTCTAGACCTGCTAAGGTAATCCATGTCCAGGCGGAACGGGTAATGGAACTTTTGCTAAAGACATGTGTCATGTATCATGACATTTCGGTGCAATGTTTTGCGCATGTCTATTGTATATGGGCGGCGGTTATGAAGATGAACCGAATGTTCGATGCCCCTTTTATTGTTTTGAAAATTTAGTTTGGTACCCTCGGAAAACAGATGGCGCCAGTGTACGTTATTTATACAAAAATCCGCATAGATATTAGATAGTAGATGGTTCTACTTTCCGTTAATATTTCTTGGTACAGGTGCTTTTTCTTTTACTGTTTTAGTCGTCAAATTGCGCAAGTCCCGATTACCATATAATTTTGAACGAAACTTTCTTCGTTATTCATCTAACATGTAATTTTATAAATTCTTGGTTTTCAAATTCATATGTTTTATAAGTTTCAATCAAAATTGTATGGCAATTAAAACGTGCCAAAATTGGGCAAGGGTGGGCCCTGGTTTTTATTGGGTATTCCGGCATTGATCGGCGAGTCCCACACTCCCGGCCGAGGTTGTTTCTCGTATACAAGTATAGTGTTGGTTGGCGTGCGTAATAAATAGCATTTTCCAGAAAAAAAAAGTATTACCTTAAATGTGTCTAGTCTTAATATTATTATAATACTTAGTAAAAATAAATAATTACATTACTTTTAACTAAACTTACCCAATTTGTAATAGTCCGATACTTAAAGTAATGAAATTAAAAAAAGCAGGCCGCTTTTGAAAACTATTTATTTATATATTCCTTACATGCCTGCTATTTGATAGTAAGACAAACCTTTTTTTAAGAAGATTATATGCCTTTAGACTCTTGTGTTAATATGTGTGAATCTTCTGCGTCTTGGTTTAGTTTTGCTCTTTAATTGTGCTCCAATAAATTTTTGTGCAGCTTCTGGTAATTTTCCCATTAAAGAGTAAAAAGATTTTCATATTGAAATTTTCTTCACTATTACAATGTTTTTCTTTAGTGTGTAATATTTGTCGCGATGTTTAAAGAAATATCTACAGATGCAATGTCAGTTATAAATTACAATAATACAATTTTTCAATAGCATTTCATCATTAGTATTCGAACTTTAATTTTTTTTTTTTGGAATAGTAGATAACGCACATTGAAAGTTTGTGTGTTAGCTTCTAATAGTATATATTACTGAAAAAAAAAAATCAAGTCTCAACTTCACGTACAACTTTGTACAGTTGAGCCAAAACTTTTCTGCAAATATTTTTTAAACCTGTGATTAAATAAATAGAAAAGAAAAGAATTCAATTTAAATGTTTACAAAATATTTTTATAATATAGGAGAGGGATACAGAGTTAATGGAATGATGCAAATTATGAAATACTCTTCAAGTATTTCTAAACCTGGTTTTCGAACCTGGTATTTTCACTTACTCATAAGTATATACAATAGTTCTTCATTTACTTAACAATAAGGACCGTTCTTTTAAAAATAGCATAAACATAAATAACATCAAAACAAAACTAAAACTTTATCTTTTGAACAAGATGTATATGACTTAGTTGTTGCTATCTTATGTACTCATAATGGAAAGATATGGTATGTATCTGTATGTGTGTGTATATATATAATTTCTTTTTTTGAAGCAGGATACTTTATTCACATTAATTAAGACATCAAAATTTAAAAAAATATTAAATATTTTTGACATCTGTGATGGTGACACCTTCATATCTTACTTTAATATTATATTAATACAAAATTAGCGTATATGTATTTCATTTTCAGAATTTAAAATATTCGCCAAAATGGATGAAGATACAGAAGGTCACACCTCAGGTACATTCCTCTTAATGTATGTTAAAATTATATATAAGCAGGACTTTAACTCTCTTCCTTCCGTCCTTATAATAGGTTGTCGCATTTTCGAAAATCCCCTTTTTATAAAATATTTAATGATAAACTGGATGTATATCAGGATTTCGCTTTCATTTAATAAAAGCCAATAGCCGTGTCCTGCCTGAACGAGCAGCATCTCGAGGCTAATTAAAATAATATTTTTCCCTTTATTACTTTAAATTTTATTAGTATGTATTTGGTGAAAAAATAAATTAGAATATGTGTTAAATATTAACTCCACCGAGTTCCTTCTACGTATCGCCTGGGCAACCATATCTGTTTAAGTATATATTAAGTCGTTGAGATTCATACATTGATACTTCAATATAAAATATGTGTAATGTTTATTTAACAACATGAAACTGTATAGAGAATTAGCTAGTTAGATTTCATTCGTGAAAATTAAATTTTGACATTAGAGGTAGGGCCACACTTGCAGTCCTTTTGGTCTGCAGCCCAATTGGTTTGACGCGTCCGGGTACCAGTACCTCTCTTTCACATAACTTCGGCGGGGATGGCGGCAATGCTGTCACGTCAAGTGATGGTATAGTTGCGGCCTAAATCCCTTTTAAAGGCTGGCAACGCTTCTGCGAGCCTTCTAGTGGTGGAGATGCCTATAGCAGTCGATAGTTATTTATCGCCTTCTTGTTTAGCGCTTGTTACACAAAAAAAAAAATACTTTGAAATAATTGATCACAAATAAATAGTGTACAGACGGTTTGCCATAAAAACAATGTTGCAACGTTTTCAAGACAAACATCTCTGTCGATAGTCTTCGGTGCTGTAACTTGTCCAGATCTGTCTGTGCGTCTCATGTTACGTCGTGATCAGCAAAACAATAGACTTGTTCGACCGGCGGCGACTTCAAAGGCCGCTCTCTAATTTAAGTTACATTGACGTTTAGAGGGTACAATTAATAACGAGTAGACAGGCATGGTTGGTAGGCTCTTAGATTAAGTATATTCCGATAGGTTTATGGCTTTAACGCCTAACGTAATTGTATTAAATACGCCTCTAATTAATTATAATCTATTATAAGCACATACTGATAGCATTACGTGACAACCAGTTATAGTTATTGACTTTTAGAAAGCATTTTTTAAAAGCTTATGTGTATGTAAGTTTATAAAAATCGGCGTCAAATATCCCATTAATATGTACCTATAGACATGCCTATATATTGCAAAAGCTAGCTGTTCCCGCGTAAAATAAGATGAAGAAATTATTTAAATTTTAGCGTGATGATATATAGCCTATAGCCTTTCTCGATAAATGGGCTATCCAACATTGAAAGAATTTTTTAAATCGAACCAGTAGTTCCTGAGATTTAGCGCGTTCAAGCAAACTAACTCTTCGGCTTTATACTTTAGAATAGGAATAAATAACTGGTGCTTTTAAAGTGAACTTAAAAATCCATAAAAATGTGCACAAGAAAACATAAAAATATATATATTTAACCTTCGAATAAAACCCTTTTAAAAACTAAAATAATGGAAAAGGGGTCGTTCAAGTATTACGTAACGCAATGGGGGGGTCCTGCATACTAAGCAAGTCGTACTATATAAAGATGTGATCTTATTTCTCCTAAAACGTATATGTACGCATGTATTACGTGTAAAAAATCTCTCAATTGTGTTTAGTGCGAGTTTTCTAAGTTCTACGCGTTGGTAAAGTTTACTTAAAATTGTATGGAGATTGATCAGCGCCGCCTAGCGGTAACGTTATAACACTGATCAATGTTCATAGCAATTGAAGTAAACTTTACCAACGCGTAAAAGTTAGAAAAACTCGCACTAAGCATTCTGTTGTAGTTATTAGTACCGTAAATGCCACTAAAACAATCACAGCGGTATCTAAGAGACTTTTCCTGATATCAATGCGTACAAGAATATAAAAGTAACATCTGCTCGCAGTCATGTACTTCGTTGTACTTACAGAATCTTTGTATCAATTATACATTATACAAATAATAACTACCCGAATACAGGTTTCCACTGAGAATACTCAAGTTAAGTACACACAAATAAGTTAATATTAAATAACAAATAAAATAACATACTTAATTATTATAATAAAGAAAACCCATAACAGAAAACCAATACCAACGATACCAATTTGTTAATAAATTATAATTATTTATTGAATACGATATACGCAAACCAATTTATGTAATAAAACCAATGAAATATTAATTTTATGTACTGTAATCCCCTCTGTAACATGCTGCTCTTATAACGTATTAATATGTAATATATTATATTATGCGCATTCGGGGCCGTACAAGCGCGTTGTATGAAAATAATCTTACAACGCGTTTTCCAATAATGTGGAATAAACCTACCGTGTTATATGGGGATCCCCCATATAACACGGTCGGTTTATTACGGATTTTCATTTGAAAAAAGGTAAAATATATATTTCATTTCATAAACGCATTGTCTGTAATCTTCCATAAGACAATTATATAATTCAAATTATAATGTAAGTCTTCTCTAGACTTTGACTCGACTCGAAGAGTAAAAAATATTAATATAGTTAAGAATTATAATTATTATGCTGAATTTTTAATTATAGTACTATTTAAGACTAAGCCATTAAGTACCCGGTGGTTATAATTCATGGAACCTCTAAAAATATACTCAGTTCGACTTTATACAACATTATTGTAGTGCAAACCGGTTATTACGACATTGAAGAGCCTAAAAGTAAGGACGCTATATCCGATAGTAGCCGTTACCAATACACGTTTTTTTTAATTATTATTAGTGTTGAAAATCGTTAATTGATAATTTTGGAATTTTGTTCTTCTTCTTCGAAGACGTTGACATTGTAGAATGTGAAATGAACCATTACTATGCGCAAAAAAGGCGTGTTCCAAACTAAACGGCAACTCAGTTATCTGTCTTGTGTTAACATTGCGCACTATATAAAATAGTTCAAGGTGAAATTACAAAGTTTGCTTTGGGTTAATTATTGAAAAAAAAATTTTAAAAACATTTTAACAATGTTAGTCGTTATAGGCATTCCGTCGCCTTAACCGATATGTTTGTCGCTTTATCCGATGTTGTAATATTCGGTTTTAACTGTATATTAAGTATAACAACCTTCATATAAGAGCATTTTTACATGACAAGGGCCGGACGGTTGACCTGACAATAAGTGTCAGCTGAACGTTCACAAAGATCGCGTTGCAGCCTTTGCAATCGTCTTTGTTAGTCTATGGGCGTCAGTAATCACTTACAATCAGTTTGCCCCTTGTCATATTTTTATAAAGGAAGTCTTATTAAATGAACACTTATGGTTAACTTTCGTAAATACTATAAAAAAGTAACAATTATAACAACAATAGAATGCGTTCAGTATAAAAATGCACGCCGCACACACGCACAAGCAAGCGTTAACATTTACTTTCGCATTTTAAAATAATGGATTTTAGAGGAGGGGCGTGCACTTTAAGACTTAACGCACAATATAAATATGCATTTCATAAATTACTTAATAAATAAATAATTAACTTAATAAACATTGTATAAATATGTCAAAATGACAAACATAATCATTATGTAGTATAGTATTCTTTCCCGAAATTAATAAAATTATTTCACCAACTTGGCTGCAGACCAAAAGAACTTCAAACGTAATTAAAAAAGTACTTCTAATTAGATAATTGACTGGAGTATAAGGATAGGGGATGGAGTAAAAGGATATAAAGGTAGATGGAAAGGAGGAAAAGGATACAGTTACTGCTTTGCATGAGAAGCTAAACTACTTTGCTTTAATCCGCGAATGAATACGAGGGAAAATCGGTGTAATGCTGCAACCCTTAAAATTAAGTGTTCTGTAATGATGTTTGTAAAAGAAATAAATAAATAAATTTATGACACGGGCGTCTATTCCTAAGGTAGACAATTTAATGTCTGTGTTATAGGCAACAGCCGCCTGTCATACACTGATATTTTTTTAGGAATATATAAATACACACATATAGATAACACACCCAGATTCGAGGCGGGAATCGAACCCACAACCCACGGAGCGGAAGGCAAGATCAACTGCCAACTGCACCAACGGATCGGTCATATATGCTATATGTGAACTGTGTATATATGTGTACTTTAAAAACGAACACTGGCTCTCCGGGGGTCCCAACAGCAATGAAAACGAAATGTCAAATTTGTCGGTAACCGTGACGGCAAAGTCAAAATTAAAATCAAAGTCAACATCAAGACGCCGACACTGTTCTATCATATATCGTTTATAGTTCATCGTAATATATATAGTTATAGGAATGGGAGTACAATGAGATTCTTTAAAATAGATTTACAGACCAGGACTTCCAGTTACTGCATCAACATGATTAAAAATGATCGAATGAACGAACGCTATATATCCTTACGTCGTTACGTAAAAACGTTTTTAGTTTGGAAGGATAGCTTCGATAAATAACTTCATAGAACCGATACAATACGTCATCATCTAATGCACTTTCAATCAAGTAATTATTATGAAAATGTACGTACTTCTGCGATATTTCAACAGAGAAAGGTTTAAAACGTTTAATATCATTCGATACATTGTTTTTTTTTTTTTAATAAATAATACTGGGTATTCTAATATAATATTCTGTTTCTCTTCTAAAGACTGAGATCGTCGTAGTAGGTGTGACAATGCTTTATGTATATTGGTCTAAACATGCTTTTGAAAAGCCAACCCTGAAAAGGCTGGTTTAAAAATGGGGATGGTATAATCTAGCATTAAAAAAAGTAAAAAATATAACCCAACTACTACAAAAAATGAAGCTAAAAAATATGAAACAAGATTTTCAGGACACAGGATTAAACAACGATACTGAAGAAGCAAGATAATCGACACATAGACTATACCAAGATGCTTTCGTTGCAATTTTACAATAATGTGATACGATACTATAGTACGCAATTATCAATGTATAGTCGACAAAGAAATTATATAGCCACGCTAGATCGAATGTCGTTTGCACGTCAATTATGTATATATTATTATAAAAAAGTATATATTATGTAGTATGTACAGTCTAAGTATTATTTTTGTTTATTTATTTTTAAAATTTTTGCAATATCTCGTTCTCGTCTTTTGCTATTCCATAAGGTTGTCTGTCAGAGATTGCTTTTAGCAATAAGGCCGCCTTTGCACTGTCATATTTTTATATATTAAGCAAATCATGTATAGTCTTAAGATGTCCTTTTTTTGTGCAATAAAGCTTTATCTATCTAACCCTTACAAAAATTTTCTTTAAGTAGAAATTGTCATTCAAAATGGTGAAGTACTTTCTTGGTCGACTGTACAGAGATACACATATTCAATTTTGAAAAGCCGTAGTCACGCCATGTTTATCTCAAATTTATTTTTAACACAGTACTTTATGACGGCTACAGGGCATCACATTATATTCATTGACACGTCATATAGCCTATAACCAACGGAAGATTAAGACGCTTCTGAAGATTCCTCATCTGTTAGGTTCTGATTAGTAGTTAAGAAGCTATGAGAAAACAAATGAGTATACATGTATAGTCTGTCAAAATCATAACCCTCATTTGGTTTTGCCGTAATCGGGTAAAAATAGATCAAAGTTGAAGATACGAATGTATTACGTTGACTCTATCTAGTGGGCAAACAGTGAAAAAACTAAAAGCGTTCGCCAGCTAATTAAATTCTTCTTAACTAGCTGTTTCCGAAATATCTAGGTCATAACAACACCGTCTACCGTGTGTGTAGGTACACTTTTGAATCATTCGTTCATGTACGAACATTTTAAATTGGAATTTCAATTAACCGTTCGAGCGATAAATGGAACTTCAACTACGTAACTCCTGTTGTAGTTTGCTACAATCGCCACAAATAACTTCAATCAGATACACATATTTTCTAACAGAACATTTTGAAATTACAAATATGCTGTACACGTAGGCTTGAGTTGCGAAACTTGATACACACCTTACATGTATAAAATTAATTTTGGAAGAAGCTATATCTTGTAGTAGAAGTACAGAAAAAGATCTGAAAACTGTAATTTTTTTGTTCCATCAGTGTTGTCTATCTGACTGTCTGTCCTTCAATACCCTTTTTTCTAATAAACGCGTAGAGGTATAAAGTGGACATTAATAATAACTGCTGAGGTCTATGATCCCTTGAATCTGAGAAAATATAAACTCTCTAAGTATACGCAATCAAAAGATATGGCCATTTATATCGCATTTCCCATAGCTAGAAAAGGGAATCAAAACCTATAGGGTACTTTCCGTTGACCTAGAATGATGAAATTTGACATGGAGCTATGTTTTGTAATACACGTATAGGAAAAGTTCCGAAAACCGTTTTGTTTCCGTCAGTTTTTATTTTAACCATAAAGTTGTATTAATTGTTTGTCTTTGTCAAATTATGATTATAAATCTTAAAATAACCTGGTAAAGTGATGGTACGGAACCCTTAGTGGGCGATTCTGGCTTGCACTTGCCCGGTTTATTTTATGTTTCATTTTTTCATAAACCTCTAAAAATCAATAAAGTAAGTCTCCGGTATACCGAGAATGGCAGCTGCGTTAAGCTCTAACTTAACTATTTAATAAAGCCAACCATGTGGTCATTTAATGCACAATTTAATTTTTTTTCATGTTGTACATATGACTGCAATTTAAATAAATGAATGAGGGAATGAATGAACCTTTATTTTAATTCAAGAAATAAATTCTCATAGGCAAATCCTTCTTATAAGCGGAATAGTATCAGCGGAAAAACTGTTGAGTGCAATCTTGTTATATCTTGCAGAGTAAGGAAATCTTGATTGAAATAAGAATAGACTTTGAAAGCATCGACCCATTTACGTTACATACACACGGTTCAATAGTTTTCAGTAAATTAGAACTGCAATGTGGACTTTACTCTATTGTTTATGGTATCTATTGTATGCGAATCTTTTACTCTTCTTGTATTTCTTGTTTTAATTATGTACCTACAACTCATTAATCATCAACCTATCAACCTGTATTTTAACTTAAACTTTATAATGAACATTGCAATAAATATAAATCTTAAAGTATGTTAAATGCAATGAGTTTAAACGATTATCTCTATACAAGTTATCTATACTTAAAAAAATATAGGTAGTTAAACTTACTGATTCAAATTTTCGAAATACTTATGAATATTTTTTTTATTTACTCAGCCATATTGTGTACAACTTCTAGAATATATGATTGAAATCCCTTTTTGCGTAAAGAATTACCTGTGTTAGGGGACTCCGCTCTTCCATAGAGTATGTTAATTAACATTAGGCCTTATAAAATTAATTTTAATTTTACATATTTTAATTGTTAGTACAAGATGTTAGTGTACATGTGTTTATATCAGCGTGTATATGTGTGTGTCTATGTATATGTGTATGTGCAAGTATGTATGTGTTTCTTACTTATAGCAAGTCAATTCATTAGGTAGAATGAGCTATAGTGAATATTTTTAAACTTTTCTTCTATTATATTTTTTTTTGTTGGCAAGAGTCTTGTTATACGGACTATATATATCTAGAAACTATTTATGCGAAGATATTTCTGGATATTATCTCAAAGCTGTATTGAATAATCCGCGCAATTAAACAATGGGGGTTATAAATGGCAGATCAGTATATCGGTGTCATTATCGCGCTGCAGAATAATTTAAGCCAATCGAATTATTGTTTAAACTATTTTATAATACACAGTGTTCAGCAGCACATCGTATAGACGTCCATGATCTACCATGTGTATCAAAAGTACATGTGGGTAGATCATGAGCGTCTGCATTTTGTAGTTACCGTAGTCTACTAAGTTATATTTTAACTGAGAGTTCCATGTGGCCTAAATCTCTTAGGCCGGCAACGCAGCTGTAAAGCCTTTTGGATGTGGTAATGCCCATGGGCGGCCCAAGTCACTGCTTAGGTAAACAGCCTGCTCATTTGCCCTTTAAAAATATAAAGAAATAATAACAATAAAATTATATCGTGCCCTTTATTTTTTACATCGTGGATCAATCGATCAAAATCTACGCTGCACTGCAATATGTATTCAACGTTGATTGCACTGGGTGTTAGTTCAGCGGAGTTTGTACACGACACAATTTATTTTTTCCTCTTTAATGGATAACAACTGAAGCACTACACCAGTATAAAAACGGTCTTGATTGAGTTTTTTCCATAAAAAAAAAAAGTCAATTTCGACATAAAACAACATTTGTGTGATTTTGGAAACTTCACCCCACAGAACTCAGTTTTATAAAATGATTTTGAAATCATGGAAACTTAATCTATAACTTTCCAGCCATTACTCAGCCAAGACGCACCCCCTGGACACATAGCTTTACGTTTGACATAGCGTAATGCTATGTGTCGTGGGAGTGAATCTCCCTTATCATCTGTCCGATAACTAGTCAGATCCACCACAGGTACGGACACCGGACTACCCTAGCTACTTTTGTCACTCCCCCTGCATCGTACGCGACAATAGTATCCGTATTCTCTCCTATCCGTCTACCTCTATATATCCTTTTACTCCATACCTTTCATTTACTCCTGCCTATCTAGTTAGAAGTAGCGCCACGCTTGCAGTCCTTGCAGTCCTAGCGCCAAGTTTGCAGTCGAATTGCAGTCCAATTGGGCCAGTGCGTCCGGGTACCACTATAAGAACGGCGTGAATGTAGCGGCAATGCTGTCACTTCAAGTAACGGTATCTTTGTCGCGTTTCATTCGGCTTGTGACACTTCCCGGTGGCCTAATCTCGTATTTTTTTATTGATTTAATATTATTTTATACAGTAAATTATATAAAGCTTCATATCCAGGAACTCTAATAA
Organism: Charaxes varanes; assembly: GCA_024363005.1. Taxonomy (NCBI): domain Eukaryota; kingdom Metazoa; phylum Arthropoda; class Insecta; order Lepidoptera; family Nymphalidae; genus Charaxes; species Charaxes varanes. The sequence continues at coordinate 56,803 of JANCMC010045079.1, forward strand.
GTTTATGGGGATATTGCACATTCCTCAGTATGATATTACATTGAACAATAATACGATGCTCAAGTATAAATATGCAGCTATTAACAAAAGAGACGTCTCATCGTGTAACACATAAGGCCGGCAACGTATCTCCTAGCATCTTGATGATGCAGATATCCATGAGCGTCGGTGGACACTTACGTCAACCGCCGGCTCGTTTGCATCTTGTTACATAAAAAAGCTAGTGGTAGAATTGAGTGCAACAATAGCCCAGCGTGTTCGAGGATCGTGTTTTTTACGCATTTTAGTCCGTTCTTTAATATCGGTGAGGTCTATTGCGGTCCTGTTACTACCGATGAAATGGTAAATAATCAATTTGTAAAGTAAATGAACTAAACTTCTTCAAGATTACAATAGTGACCTCTTATATTCGTGGTGTGCTTTTGCAGAGTTACCTCAGTGTGTCATAATACTTGGGGTTAAAATATCCTCAGCCATATATATCTGTATATGGAGGAAAAATCTATCTCTGTAGAGTGATTTCATAGAAAGCGATTTTAATTATAGTTCGTAATTGAACGTCTAGAATTGGGGCAAACTTCTACGTACTCTCGAGAGCTCGAACAACGTTCTGTTTGACCTAAATATAAAGATATAGGCCGTAGCTCTACAGCCATCTCAGTTTACCTGTAAACGTAGTATCATATCGAATCGGTGCACATTATTTAGGACAATGCGAACAATAAAAATTCTTTATGAGCAGGACAGAATAAAATGCTTTTAAAAGAATTTATTAAAGTGTTTTTTTATTCTTAAAACGGGCTCTTGTCAAACCCAGTCAAATATATTATCACTAGAATATTATTATACATTATTAAATACATTTACATTTTCTTATGGGTATACGTATAGGTATGTCTAAGGAAAGGTTATTCATAAAATAAATTATTGAAACTGTATTCAATCTGTAAGAAAAAATTTTTACTTGTAAAAGAATATTTAATGGCATTTTAAATACTTTCACGACGTTTTATAATAATGTCTCTGTTATTAAATATTGCT